>BDMB01000058.1:1176234-1235676 GCA_016859785.1 Macrotyloma uniflorum
GGTCAAGGTAGAAGACCATAAAGACCCTCCTTCATAGATCGCATCTACCCCCAACAAAAGTATGCATGAATGGAATATGATCATACAAATGCAACACACAAATGTATAACACATCTCGAATGACCAAGCATAACTTGGATTTTAACGCTGCTAAGCCTCTGCTTAGACTTCACAAATGACCAAGAATAACTTGGATTTTCACACTGCTAAGCCATCGCTTAGACTTCTCAAAACACACCACAAACTCGCAAACAACGCAATAACTCATGAGTCTCTCAATACTCTACTGAAATTTTCACAATATCACATTTCACAATCCAATTACAACCAAATCACACATCACATAACTAAATAGTTTAATTATAACTTTTTATCACATTTCAACCAGTATCTCCAGTTATATTTAAATGTTGTTGTAAAAGAAGAAAACTATGAGCAAGAAAAGTGGTACGTGGCGTTGTTATACCAGTATGCATCTTAGACCTTCAAACGAAGGGATGTTAACAACTGGTTTCCAGCCTATATACCTTGTTTATATATATACAAAAACAACAACTTATAATAATTTATAAACACAACAACTTATAATAATTTATAAAAAGAACAATTTATAATAATTTATAAAAACAACAATTGATAGTAATTTATAAAAATAACAATTGATAGTAATTTATAAAAATAACAACTTATAATAATGTATAAAAAGAACAATTTATAATAATTTAGAAAAACAACAATTGATAATAAATATAGGATAATTCCCTCAAATTCATATTGAGGACTTATGGTTGCCTCAAAACAAACAATCCTATGAGGCTTAGGGGTTGCCTCTCTACCCAAAATCCTCATAAGCGTCCCATATGTGAGACATTCCCCACTCCCCTTCTTACCTCGAATAAAGACGTCTTGTTTTCTAAGTCCCGCGATGCCTAGAGATGCTGCACTCCGTGACGCTTGGAGACGCTATGCTCCTAACTCCTCACGTCCCGCCCCTAGCCGTCACCTCTGAGAACTTTCCCAATGTTAGGAAAATTTGGAATGAAAAAGTAGAGAGGGTCTAACGCCTATTTATACCCGTAGAGTCGGGTTTTTGTTAATAACTGATTCACAGAAAAATCCTCCACCTAATATTTTCTGTTTATATTATTTCCCTAAATAAAATATTTTAAAATATTTTATTTAATCAACCAATTAAATTATACAATATACATACATATATATATATATATATTCGTCTATTATATTATTATTATTATTATTTTTAAAAAAAATCAGGATGTTACACTATAGACAATGAGTTGTTATATTCTATAAAACTATGAATTTCAACATATAAACTATTAGGTCAATGGAATGATTTAGAGTCACTGAAAATTGTAAAGTGGTTATCTGAAAGCAATTCGTGCACTGTAATTATGACAAAACATGATCATGTGAACACTCGGTCTCCTTCATAACCAATGCTAAAGTCATTTGCGCACTAGCATTAAAATACATCGCTTCATCGATTACTTTTATTTTTCTTCAGCATATCAACAAGCATCTAGCATGTATCAGAACTCCTCATCAACTTGCATTAACACAAACACATAGAATGCAAGTACTGGAAGAAAATAGAAATCACAACTTCTCATTAAGAACCAAAGCAAAAACGGCTTACCTTAGCTACAGTCACTGGCACCCTCTAGAAGAAAATAGAAATCGCAATTCGAAGAGCAGGAAGCAAAATAGAGGAAGGAGGAAGGTAGCCAGTAGAAAGAAATCAAATAGAGATGTAGGAACCAAAGCAAAAACGGCTTTGTCGCAACCGTGGTCATGACGGGACCGACGATCGTAAAAAATTTTACCCTTTTTAGGGGAACAAAGGAGTCGCCACCATAGTTTATTAGGGAAAACTATGGAAAAAACTAAAATGATTTTCGAAACAAAAATGGGTTCGGGAGTCGATTACATGTAGGGAAGGTATCAGCACCCTACAACGTCCGTCTTAAGACGGTTACCTTTCAATTAAATATGCAAGATAAATATAACCTTATAATGTTTGTTTCCCCTATAAACAAATAAAATATTATAATGTAAAAATAATTTTTAAATTATTATTGTTAAAAAAATAAAAATATTAAATTAAAGTTTATTTGGGCTTGACAAGATATTAACCTTACTCTTATGTATTTCCATTTAAAATGGAAAATCAGGATTACGTAATTTTTCCTAAAACGTTGTTTTTTTTTATTATTTGTAATTTTAAAGAGAAATGAGTTTTGAAAAAAAAAAGAAATTATATATTTTATTCTCTTTATCAATCTTATAATAAATCAAGATAGTGTAAACTATACATTAATATTATAGATTGTTATATCTTAAAAAGATTGAAATATATTTATTTTATCTGAATAAAATTTAGTTAAAGGTTAAATATAAGATGACGCGTATATCCATACATATATTTAAATAATTATTTTATATATAGGTGATATAAAAATACTTAAATATAATGGACACTAGATGTAAGAAAATGCATATGATTATATAAACATCTAGACAATTTTTTAACATGAAGAGGAAAAGTATACTTCACACTTATATTAAAAAGCTAGTACCAATTTTTTTATTAACAAAATAAATATTTATAAATTAAAATTTGAATAAACTTTGATAAAAATAACAAATATATATAATGATGCGTGTGGTCATATATATATATATATATATATATATATATGTAAATGATGTAGCATAAATCATATAATTTAATGATTATAAATTTATATAAAAATATTAATAAAAGATGAGATATAGGATATAAGATGATGCACGTGATCATACTTGACCCTCACCCTTCTTAAGATAAACTGATATAATATTGATATCATAATTTAGTATATTTAGAAAAATCAATTTAATTTAAATTAGTATATTATGATTATTATTCGAAATCAGTATATTAAAATTATCATTTTATATAATTGAATACTAAATGTACAATGACGTGTGCGGTCATATATATAATTAGAATTCAACATAATCTCCCTTTTTTTATTGTAGTAACATATTAAATATTCAAATTAATTATCAAATGAATTGAAAGTTAGGTAAAATGTTAAATTAAATTTTAGATTTGTTAATTATTTTTTTATATATAAATGGTCAAGATTTTTTTATTATTATATGATAAATAGACTAATTCGAATAAAAGAAAAAAATAGAAAATAATAACAATAAGTAAAAAATAAAGATAAATAATAAAATCATAAAATGAAAGAAAGAAAAAATAAAATATAAAAATAAAAGAGAAATAAATAAATAAATTATTTAAAATAACATGAGATAAATAAAAAAACAATAATAAAAAAAAAGAAAAGGGGTTGCCAAAATGGGAAACATTCCCTAGCAGTATGTATCCCGCATCGCTGCCACTCTTCCCCACCATGCCGCATCACCGCCCACCACATTCACACTTTACCTTCTTCACCGATCACTTACTCACTCTCTCATTCACAATTTCCCTTATATTCATTTTCACAGAACAAACCTCAACTTTCACTTTTTATTTTCACCTATTAACACAATATGCCATCTTCCAACTCCAGCGAGAGTTGTCGAGCCCAAGCTGCAGAGCCCCACTGGAGCGTCGCCACCAACAACTACAACTACTCCCTCGTCACCATCATAGGCGGAAGCAAGCATTCTGGCCAGTAAGACAACCAAAATATGCTTCCTAAAAAGACTGCAACGTTCGGATTACTTGACTCCTGTTCACCAGCACTATGACTATTGCTTGCTTCAATCACTCCCGAACCCTAATCGATAATCAATCGCAAGTCCCAACCCAGAAAAATCAAAAGGAAAAAGAGGCAGAGTGAAAGGAAAGGCGGATTGACTAATTGGTTGAAAATGTTCCGGAACCCAAAAATATAAAACATCACAGACGCAACAACCAAAACAATTTCCTTTACAAGCATCACTGTAAGACAAACACATTCAGTAAAATGGTAATAATAAAAGCATGGAAAAAAAAGACAATGCAAAGACTAACTATTAGACTAAGAAATAATACTTCCAAATTTGATTTTCTCTCCTTCCAATACCCTGCTTCTTCTCTTTCCTTTCTTCTTCTTTTTTTCTCTCAATTCCTGCCCCTCCCCCCTTCCTTTAGGTTATACCCTTAGGTTAAATTGTAGGGTTATTTTCTTAATGGGCTTGGGCCATTTTTTTTTCTTCATCCCCTCTTTTTTTTTTTTTTGCCTTTTATGAGCCCCTCTCTTCTCTTCTTTCTTCTCCTTTCAACACAAACACACATAACATGCAATTTCATTTTATTTTATATCTTCAAAATTATTATTCATAAAAAAATAGTAAAGAATATTCTTTTTGGAATATTTTACATATATTGTTTGATATTATTCATTAGAAATTATTTAAGATTTTAAATTTTTATGAATCAATTTCTCATAAATTTTTATTATAATTTTATAAATTTTTTTTTAAAATATGTGTTAAAAATGTATTTTTTTTATATATCTATAAAATATTATCCTATATTTTTTTAGTATTTTTCAAACATAATTAAATAATAAAATATATATTTTTTTCGACCTTTTTATTTTTCAATATTATTTTTATTTGTTATTATTTTTTTAAATTAATCCCTTGACGAAATTGGGTGTTGACAAGCTTACCTCTGCTACAGTCACTGGCGCCCTCTGGAAGAAAATAGAAATTGCAATTCAAAGAGATGTAGAAACCAAAACGAAAACGGTTTACCTCTGCTACAATCACTGGCTCCCTTTGGAAGAAAATAAAAATTGCAAAGAAATCAAATAGAGATGTAGGAAAAATCTCCAGAATTGCTAACCTAGCAAACAGACCGGTGAACTAAAGCGAACAAGAGAAGCGCAAATAGCATTTTGCCTCTAAATCCATCCACCTCTAGTAGTTAAAGGCTGGTAGTCGGGATTCATAAACCAGAAATTTCCTGTCGCGGTTCATACTTGCCAAAACCTAACGTTCAAATTAAATTTGAATTGATATACACAGAAAAAATATATCATTATAAATTTTTAAACTATTGATAATAGAGTAATAATATATTTAAAATGCTAAAATTTTTTTAAAAATATATTTAAATAAAATATATTATTAATAAATATTATAACAATTATTTGTTTATTTATATTTTTTAAAAATAAAAAATCTATAATTAATTTAATTATATAGTAAAAAAATTATATAAATATTAAAATATAATTATAATAAAAAATAAAAATATTTATATTCCATAAAATTTAATTTTTAAATTTAAAATTTAAATGTTATAATTAATTTTATATATATAAATAAAATTTACAATATAAAATAAAAATAATAAAATATTATATATATATATATATATTAATACTTAATATTTTTTATTTTATTGATTTAGTTGTTTTGTTAGAAAATATATTTTATTATAAAGTTGTAGTTGTTTAATTTGAAATTTACTATAAATTTTTTTTCTAATTATTTTCTAGTAAATGGGTGAAATATTAGTTAGAGATAAATTTTTTTATTATCTAGTTATTTTTTAGTAATTTTTTAGTAAATTGGTAAGAGATTAGTTAGAGATAAATTATTTTATTAAATTTTCTAGTAAAATAATAAATTTGTTGTAGTGGATAGATAGATTCTAAATATCAATGCCCTAGCATAAGACATGGTTTGGAATGCATATATGGTCTAAAAACACGCATAAATTCATACACAAGGTTTTTGGCCTCTACACACCCACATCAATTGTGTTTATCTTGATTTTATTAGAATTAAATTACACAAAAAATATCTACCATTAGCTCCAAAACACAATGGGTGATTCAAAACATGCAAAACACAAGATTTAGATAAGGTGTACTTTTAAATTTCAAATAAAGTAGGTTGAGAAAGATTATTGACGAACTTAGTTTTACGTTACTTCTTAACTTATTTTGTCGGTAAATCCTACACTATATTTAACAACATTTGACACATCATTTACCAACAAATATTATTAACAGATATAATTCATAAACATACAAATGGAGTTATGTGTCAATAAATTACTACAATATTTCTTGCATTTTGACGCCTAATTTACTATTAATGATTTCCCATGACAAGTGGACCAAATCTAATAAAGGTTATTGTATCAAAACAACTTATAATTCTAACATTTATTATCTTAATTAAAGTTTGAATAAAGATTATATAAAGAATATGCACATAATTTTTTTTTTATAAAATAAAAATAAATAGTGCAAATATAAAATTATCAAATATCAAATAAAAAATTATTGAGATTGAATTTTCTCTATTTTATTCAAATAATTCTTAAGACTATATAAATATAATTTTACTATTTAATATTATGGACTTCTCTAGGTTAATTTTAAATCATTCTCTTTCATTTAGAAAATTTAAAGGTGATATTTTGATAAATGATTTCTCAATTTCTTAAAGTATCATTTTTTTTCTAAGTTTAGAAAAGATTTTATCCATGACAGACCTAAAAAAATATTTTTTAATCAAAATTAAAATCGAATATCAAGAAATGAATAATCAGTTTATCTAAAGTATTAAGAATAAAACTAATCATTAACACTGAATAATAAATATTATAAATATAAATTAAAAGGAATATAAGAGTATTTGATATATTACATTAAATCTCAATAAAAAATAATTTAGTTATACGTGATGATAAGTGCAAATCTTGGGTTACAATGGAGAATGAGTATAAGAGAAAAAATTATTGGATCTCCTAAGGTGATTTTTTAAGTTTGCCTCATTCTCCTTTTCACCACACCCTTTTTCCCTCCCCTTTTACCCTTTAATATTATCCACTAAATAAAACAAAGTGGTAGGAAATAGGATGAATGTTCGGCCTTTGGCTAATAGTTAAGTAGTTTAAAGATTTTCTCTAATTGAAGTAAACTGAACCATTAAGCGCTTACTAATGGGTTGAACAATTTGAGATTAGAATCAACCTTCCTCTCAAAACCCATATGCTAAGTGCTTTGCCCAAAGTTGAACGGTTTGATGAACTTAAATCTCCCTAAATTTTTCTAGGTCTACAATATTAAAATTATAATAACTAATCAACTTAAAATCTTTTAACTCATCATAAAACATATTATTTACAAAACTTTTAGATTTTCTTAATAGTTAAAGAATTAATTAACAAATTATTTTAAAAAATTAAATAAATAAGTGTCCAAATATTAAGTAAATATGCACAAAAGAGACACTTATCTTTTACCAACGGAATTACGAACAAGCTATTCTGGATTACCATATGCATGTGTTTTTCAGCCTTTAATCATGTTATCGATGGATAAATCCACAAAATTTCTATTTTAACTTGATTAATTTCTATCAATAAATTTCCATTGGTAAATTAATGCTTTCTTGTAGTTGGAAAGGAGTCAGAGGAAATGAGTGAGGATAGTTGGAGATAGAAGGAAAATCTAGATGATGATTTTTTAGTAAATTTAGTGTATGAAGTCACACAAAAAATGAAAGTGAGAAACATGTTAGTTGATGCGTTTTATCAATTATGGATCAAAATCATGACTAATATAGCTCATTTCAATTGGAGGGTCCTATTGGGAAGATTTTCCATGAAGAGTAATTGTAAAGCAAAAATGTAATTTTGGTTGAGGATGCTCCATTCTATATGAATTTCTTAGAGCTTTTGGATATGTCACATAGCATTCTAGATTATCCAAATGTTTACGATAAATGGAATGCCTTTACCAATTTTGGCTATCATATATATATATATATGTATATAATTAGGATTTGTTGTTTCTTTGTGGTCATAATAACTATCACTTTAAGTACTGGAAATAACATAACAAGGTGGAACATTCCTTGGGCTATGGAACAAATTGAATACAAAGTCCTCCAACTTTTCATACTTTTGGAGAATTTCCAATTATCAAGGAGATGAAAAGTTAAGCGAAGTAAAAGAAGAAAAAGCCGTCGAAACTTAATAGAACTTTTCAACTTGTGGGTTCCAAAGAAGAAGAGTTGAGGACCAACTTTGACCTAATTTAAGAGTTAGGAAAACAAGCTAAGTTTAAAATGGGTACTTCCGAATAGAGGATAACGAGGTACTACAAGATCATAATTCAATTTGGAAATTGGATTAAGTTGATAAAATAAAAGTGCATGTCTTGTTCACTTGTAGTAAAAGTATGGAGATATAGTCTTCATATATTAGATGATTTACAATTGTCTCAATTCTACTAGACGAACCTCACACATTTTCTAGAAATGCCATCTTATTTACAAAAGTTTTTTTTTTTTTTTTAATTGTGAGAGATGACCAGTTTTCTGAAGTCTTATTACATATGGAACCTACAAAAGACATCAAAATATTTGATTTTATTAAGAAAAACACATTTTGATTTTGATCGATTGATATGGGATATTATTTTCACAACGTGGAAAAATATGAAAATATTAAAATTACAATATTTACACATTTTAACAATGGTGTTATGATCCAGACTTGTGTATTTTGGCTATAGAACTATCTTAACTTGAAATGAATTGATTATATAGACTTGATTTGAGAGTATTTTTGTTTTTATTATATTTGTTGTGATAGGTAAGATGTCTAATTATGAGAGGTCTCACTTTCTCTTTTTACTTCTGTTAATTTTATATTTTTTGTATGCAAGAAAGTTTGAGGATTTTTTTTTTAATATTTATTATTTTGATGTGTCTTTATCTGATTATTTATTTATTTATAATAACAATTTGATGAATTATAATTAGATTGTTGGATTGAAAAAATGAATGATACTGATGGAAATTAAGTCTGACAATTTATTTAAATTAGAAGAGAAGTTATATGGTTTAATCTTGACAAGAGAATATTCATTTCATTAACAAAGTAGAACCTTATTCTTATATTAAATTTAATCGAACAAAATTAAAGTACAGATAGATAGAAACAACATATAAATATAACCAGAAAAAATATTAATTTATTAAGAAATAGATGAATTAGTTTTAAACAAAGCATTGACAATACGGATGAACCCTTGAATTGGCTTGCCATTTATAAGGTAATGATGAACCATCCTTTATTACTATGAAGATGCTTCCACGTCAAAGTAAACCTATTTTGTCAATATTACCTCCTCGAACTCACCTTCTACCCACTACGACTTATTCTTGTAATATTGTTAAATTCTAAATTAATGAGAAAGCCATTAGCTAGGTCAAACTCAATATTATATTTGGTATCAATTCTTATGACTTTTGATGATAATAATCTTCGCTTTTCCGATCATAGGTTTGGTTTGGTATGAATGAATCTCCCATGGCGGGAATTTATTACTCTGAATTTACAAACTTTCCCTAATTTTACTCTCTTGAAGGATATAATAAAATATTATAAGTCTCATTAACAAAGCGCAAATTGATATTTGACTTAGCTGTAATGGGCTTTTCCCATTGTAAAACAATATTATAGGTTATGTACGATGTCATGGCTGACAAGATAATACCGAAGCATTCAACACTTCGACCAAGCACGCATCTATATGTTAAGGACTGCTTCACTGCAAAATAAAAAATTAATTACGATCGAGTTAAACTGCGAACCAGTTCAATGGTTCAGCCCTATAAATAGCAAGCTTAAGGCGCAACAAAATTCAATTCTCTCAACTAATTAACCAAGTTACAAGCAAATATACTCGATCAGAATCAACAAGAGTTGCAGAGACCACAAAATGAAAGTTACGTACTTCCTTATTGCAGTCTTAGCTTTGGCATCCTCACTTGCCTCTGCCTACGACCCGAGTCCTCTCCAAGATTTTTGTGTGGCAGTCAATGGCACCAAAGATGGCGGTAAGAATACAGAAACTAATTCGTCACATTCTTTACACTACTAAGTTCATTTATCATTTATAGCAATCCTAGAATCATTGCGTTAGATTTTTCTAATTAAAGTCTTTGCCTTCCTAACATGTAGCATTTGTGAATGGAAAATTCTGCAAAGATCCGAAGCTTGTGAAAGCTGAAGATTTCTTCAAGCATGTGGAAGCTGGGAATACTAGTAACCCACTTGGCTCAGACGTAACTCCGGTATTCGTTGATCAACTACCAGGACTAAACACACTTGGAATATCTTTGGCTCGCATAGATTTTGCAGCCAAGGGTTTAAATCCTCCTCACACTCACCCTCGAGGCACAGAAATTCTGATAGTCCTTGAAGGAACTCTCTACGTTGGATTTGTGAGCTCCAATCAAGATGGAAATCGCCTCTTCACCAAAGTGCTGAACAAGGGTGATGTCTTTGTCTTCCCAATTGGTCTCATTCATTTCCAACTCAATGTTGGATACGGCAATGCAGTTGCCATTGCTGCTCTCAGCAGTCAAAATGCGGGAACTATAACTATTGCAAAGGCTTTGTTTGAAGCCACTCCTCCTATTTCTTCAGAGGTTCTCACTAAAGCCTTCCAAGTTGACAAGAAAGTAATTGATTATCTTCAAAAGCAATCATGGTACGGCAACAACTAGATCGTCGTCCTTTCATTCTCTTTGGATCATTCAATAATTTGTTTGGACCACCTCATTCAATTCACATTCTCTTTATATATTTTGTTACTTAGAATAATGACATGCACTTGGGATATATTTATATTCCAAGACTGTTCTTTTGTATAAGTTGATTTATTATTTTCCAGATTGTCTTCGCGACTTCAATAAAATAACGATATTCTATCTCTTATTCATGTAATTTTTTACATGCTACATTCATATCATGTGTTCAAGCAAACTCTATTACTTATGTCATTGTATCAATCAATAGAATTGTTAAATTGGATGAAGATGAGTCATGGCCTTGTAGAAGCCTCGATGGTCATGATACTTTGTTTTACTTGCTGCTATATAATATCAATTTCTTTTATTTTAGTTCTTATAATATTTTTTATTTTATTATTGGATTATTTTTTCTCTCTCATTTGATTCTTAATTTACTATTACTCTTCAACTTATAAATTGGATTACTTAACTATTAACTATTCTTATGTGTCTCCAACTCTCTCAATATTCCGATTTATAATTAATGGTTGATGCTTCTCCATCAAAAGTGATAATGAATATTAAATGTTCTTCACCTTTTCAAAGATAAATGTACATGTTCTCAAGAGCTAAGAAAATAATTCTAAGATTTTGAAATAAACTATCTTATTAGTTTCCATGCATAAGAATTGTATCTCTTAATTAAAGAGGGATACTTAAACATTCTCCTTCTTCCTAACTTAATTCAGGCATCATTAGTTCTACTCCCTTGAACTTCCTAACTTAATTCAGGCATCATTAGTTCTACTCCCTTGAAACAAACTAAATATTTCTTGTATGGTATCATCCTAGCCAACATGTAAAATCAATTATCTTTTATGTGAACTTTCTCTAGTTAAAATAGACCATTATCCAAAACTTTCCTTATCTAGTGATGAAAAACATCAATATGCTTCAAACGGAAATGATAAGTGAAATTCTTAACTAGATGAATTATACTTTGTTTATCACAATACACCACAAACTTTTCTTAATTATGACCTAATTCAAACAAGAAATTCTTCATCGATAAAGTCTCCTTACAAGCTTTAGACATTGTAATATACTCTACTTCAATGATTAACAAAACAATTCACTTTTGTAAGATTGAATGTCATAATACAACTCCCTTTACAAAAATGGTTACATATCTTGATGTAATTTTTTTTCATCTACATCATCAGCCATGTTAGAATCAGTATATTATTCTCATATGGTTTTTCATTAGCAAAACATAAGCACCTTTTGATAGTTCCCTTTAAATACCTTAGTATTTGTTTCACATAATTCTACTGTTAACTAAGATTTGACAATAACCAAATCGCAATTCTGACTGTATAAGCAATGTTTGGTCTTTTATTGATCATGACATACATAAGATAGTCTAGTTTAGATGAATAAGACACCTTGCTCAACTCTTGCTTATCTTCTTTATTTGTAGAGCAATGTTCCTTACACAATTGCATATGCCCAGCAAGTGGAACACTCACTAGTTTTGTTGTGTCCGTATTATATGTTTTGAGTATCTTTTCAATATATTTTCTTGTAACAATCACAATAGTCACTTAGAACCATCTATTATAATCTTTATTCCAAGGATTTGGTTTATAAGTCCTAAGTCCTTCATAGTAAAAGACTTGCTTAATATTTTCTTTAAATTAGTAATTTTTTTTTCAGCATGTCATCAACATATAATAGTAATATAATAAAATTATTATTGTTATACCTTTTTATTTATACATAATGATCGACAAACATCTTTGAAGAACAATGATAAGTCTTAAAAGATTTAAACTTCTTATACCACTTCCTTGGGCTTCCTTTAGTCTATAGAGATTTCTTTTTCAGACTACACATTAAGTGTTTCTTATTTAGTTCTTCAAACGCTTCTACTTTCTTCGTGTAAATTTCTCTTCAAGTTCTCCATGAAAAAAAACGAAATCTTAATATCAAGTTGTTCAATCTCTAAGCTTAGACAAACTATCGAACCTTGGAGTAGTCTTATATAAGGCATTTGCACCACTAGTGAGAAAATCTCTTCAAAATCTATGTCCTTTTCTCGAATTGAAACCCTTTATGACAATTTGAGCCTTATATTGAGGTTATAATCTCCCTTGTTCAAACTTCAACTTGTATACCCACTAGTTCTTCAATGGTTGTCTTCCTTTGGTAACTCCACAATCTCATACATTTGGTTCTCATGTAACGAGGTCATTTCCTCATTCATGACTCTGATATACTCTTCTTTATCTTTCATCTTCAAAACTTCTACAAATCTTTGTACTTCACCATCAATAGTGAATGCAACATATTCTTTTGATGAGTACCTATTGGGAAGACATCTATTTCTTGAAGATTGTTTTAGCTCAAGCTACATCTAATCCTTTTCCATTAATTCATGTTCTAGATTCGCTTAATCATTATAATTTGTCTACTCTTTAGTCATTTGAGAATGGGACAACTTAGGGTTTATTTGAGTACGAACACTTTAACTTTGAGGATTCTCTCATCTTGAAATTCTATTTATAAGATGGTTGAACATATTACCACTTTTTGCTGAAGATCTTTAATTGTCTAATCTTCAAAGAACATTATGTTTCTATTTCTAACAATCTTTTTCTTTTCAAGATTTCATAATCGATACCTAAATTCATTCTTTGAAAATCCAAGGTATATGTACTCATTGGTCTTAGCATCCAACTTTATTCTTTCATCTTTCAGTACATAAACAAATGTTCTACATCCAAAGACTTTCAAGTGATTATAAGAAGCCTTCTTCTCATACCATTATTCTTCTAGAATCTTTTCATTCAAAGGTCGAGATGGTGAGAGATTTATCCATACTAGAGGTTTTCATGATTAAGCATGTATCTAATTTTTTCTTCAATTTTTTTATTGATTCTTTTAGCCACTTCATTTAATTAAGGAGTCTTTAGATGAGTCTTCTCCAATTTGATACCATGTCTCTGAAAATATGCCTCGAGAGCACCATGATATTCTCTACCATTATTAGACCTTAAATATTTTAGTTTGTTTCTAGTATCATTCTTCACCAAGGTATGATATTCCATGAAAGCATGAAAAACTTGGTCTTTGGTATTTAACAAATATACCAAATTTTTTTAGAGTAATCATCAATAAAGTTTATAAAATAATATGCACCTCTAAGATATCTTTCAAACGAAGCACAACTAACTAAGTGAACAGGTTCAAAAACTTTCTTTCTCCTTGAGAGATCGTCTACTCTTTGAAAACTGACTCTACACTACTTCCTAGTCAAACAGTTAGTAAAAGATGCCAACTACTACCCTTTTATTCCATGAAGTTGATTTTTTGAAAGGATTTGTAGTCCTTTCTCTCTCATACAACCTAATCATATACTAGGTTTGCTTTTCTAGTACAAATTCTTACTTGTAAGATACACAAGGATTCTTCCTTTGAACCTATGGAGGTGATCATGCTTCTTACTATTAACTTCCACTTTTCAACATCAAAGTAGTTTACAAAACCAACATCATTTAAATTTCCGATTGAAATAAGGTTCAGATGCATGCCAGCTTCATGTCTCACTTCTTTTAACACAAGCTTGCTTCTTACATCTGTTGATATGATCACATCTCCTATGCCAACGTTTTTGCCTATAATATGGTTTCTCATTTTAGTGGTGCCAAAATCTCCATTATAATTTAAAAAGAAAGATTGATGTGGATTCAAATGGAACGATATGCACCAAAATCTACAATCCACACACAATCATCATAAGTAACATTAAGTTAATTGTCTTCTCTAATTAGGAAAACATTTTTGTTTGATATGATAGTTGTAGTAAACTTTCCATTTTCCTTCTTGGTTTCCAACATATCCTATATGGATAGACCCATATCTTTGATCTATCTTTATAAATATACACTCAAACTTTTTATGCCATGCTTTGCCACGATAGTAAAACCTTACTCTAGACTAAGACTTAAATTGTCCTCTTTCCTTACTTTTACTTCTTTCATAGGATTTTTTTTCTTCCATGCATTTCTACTTCGTTTGTCAACCACTTTAGTTATAAACTAGTAAGGGATATCTTGCTCATTTCATCTAGATTCTTCATTCAATAAACTATCTAAAATAATATCCATTGAAAGTTTCCCATCAAGCATAAAGTTGTTAAGGGTGTCCACCAAATTGTCCCAAATTTAGGTAATGAGTTGACGAGGGGCTTGAAATTCATCATCCAGATTCATTTCAATCTTAGTTAGTTGATTGGCTATGCCTTTGAAACTATTTAGATGCTCGATCATGCTTTGGTTATCCTTGTATTCAATTTTCACCAATCGTTTGATAAGATATACTTTATTTCTAGGAACTTTCTTTTAAATCATAGATTCAAGTTTGGACCACAACTCATAAGTTATGTCAAAACATGCTCGAACAAAATTTTATCAATATAACTTCCAAATCAATGAAAACTTTTTAATTCAGAAGCTCTTAATTCTTTATTATTTTCTTCACTAGCTTCACATTACATGTTATTAACTCATGTAAATTATCGAAATATAAATGACCTTCCATCATTGACTTTTGGTACAAGGAGTTGTCAACAAAAAACTTGAACATATCTTCATCATTTGAGATGACTTCTTCCATCTTAAATCATAAAAGCTTGCTCTCTTGAATTAAAAGATCTTTGATACAATGATGGAAAATGAAGCAGTTTTGTGCGGAAGCAAAAAAGTTTTCCTCTAATTGTATAACTTAAAATAGGGATTTTGAGAAAGAAAGAACAAGTGATTAGAAAAGAATAATATACAATCCTTTTAATGTGGAAAATCTATTCAATGTGAGAATGAAAAACCATGGGATCAAGCCAGTATAAGAACTCACTTTGAAAATATGATTACAAAATGATCTTTCATCTTCAAGAGAATAACACTAACTCACTCTTCTTTGACGACTTACAATAATCTTATCTCATTAAGAATAATAAAAACTTTCTTTTCTCTCTCATTAGATTCTCAAATCACTACTACTCTTCAACTTATAAATTGGATTATTCAACTACTCTTGTGTATCAAAATCTCTCGAGACCCCTATTTATAATAAAGGATTAAGACTTTTTCATCAAAAGTGATAATGTATATTAAATGTTCTTTATTTTTCGAAAGATGCATGTACATATTCTCAAGAGTCATAGAAATATTTCTTAAGACCTTGGAATGAACCATTTTATTAGTTCACATGCATAAGAATTGTATCCCTTAATTAAGAAGTGATAGTTCTAACACATGTAGGAAATGTATTAACACCCTACAATGTCCCTCTTATAACTAGAGGTGTTTAGAACCGAACCAATCCAAAATATCGATAACCGATTAAAATCACAAACTTTTTGATCACTTTGGATTTTTTTTTTTCTAAAACCAAGCAGTTTGGTTCGGATTGTAGTTTGACATTTTAGAACCGATTCAAATCAAACCGAATCACAATACCTTATTGAAATATAATTATATTTCTAATTTTACTTTTTAAAAAAATTCTAACATTTCCTATTACAACTTTCATTTCACAAAACACATTTTAAGGTCGTTTTTCTTGAGAAATCTCTTCATTATGATTTTTGTTATCACATTATCATTCCTTATTCCAATCCACCTTCACCACACCTTCTCTCACTTTCTATTTAAATCATTCTTTTCCTTTCAAGTGGTAAGTTTTTCTTAATTTGATTTACTCTTCATTTGTTCCTATTTTATCTTTCCTATTTTGATTTTAATTCCATACTTATTATCTTATTATATATTCAATATTTGTGGGATAAATGTTCTATTAATTTTATTTTTATTAGGTTATTTTTATTTTATTTTTTATATTTTTACAGAGTGGAGATTTTTCTCTTAGGATCAGAAGTACCAAAAACAATTGCAAATACATAGTACATGATTGTAAAAAGATGTACTGAAAATTCAACAATTAACAAGATAATTATCCCTACCATTACTATTCAATAACTTAACCTAACCTACACAAGATAAATGATTTATACATTATTGAACAAAAGTTCCGAATTTATTGTTTACTCTATGATCCACGACCAAGTTCTGACTTGAATTAAACCAAAAATCTCATATGCATTTACCTTTTCATTCCGAAATAGCACCTCATTTCTATGTAGCCAAATACACCATACCATTCTAACCCATTCCATACACTCTTAAGTTGTTTATTTCCAATCATCCAACAATGTTGTAGTAAATGACTTTTTAGATTACTTGCCCTACATGTGTTTATCCCAAACCACAAATAATATTTATCCCAAACACTAGCTACCTTACATTCAAAGAATAAATATTCAACATTTTCACTTTGCAGTCCACATAGCGTACAATTGGGATTTGCCAATTGGATTCATCTTTTTTGTAAGTTGTCCTCTGTTGCTATTCCTCCAATTGTCGCTCTCCAAACCAAATGTACCGTTTTAGGAATTGCTTTAATCTTCCATAGCCTTGTGAAGAATTCTCTGTCCTCCTCCTACAAGCCTTGGTTCTATTGTAAACCTCCCAAATAAGATTATATGCAGAATGTATATAGTAATTTCCTAGCTCACCGCTCTTCCATAATCATTTATCTTCATCACCCTCTTTTGGTTGCTTAGAGTTTATAATATTTATTAACCTTTCTAATTGGAGTTCTTCGTACTGAAACCAACCTATCCTCTACCTCATATTCCACTCCCATTCACCTTCCTTCCAACAACTCATTTCCTCTACAGTCTCATTCTGGTTGTTAGAGTTAAGATACAACCTATGATATTTGGGTTTAAGTATTTCTTCCCCTACCCATTTGTCATGCTAGAACCTTATCTTCCTACCATTCCCCACCTTTCATTCAATTTCTTTTTGAAACCATTTCCCTTCCACTTCATTTGCCCCACAAATTTTTCTTAGATCCTTCCACCAAGTAGAACAATCTTTTTCACATATCCAATCATCTAGACCTCTCCACCCCCATATTTTGATAACATTATCTGTTTCCATATTCCTCCACTTTCATGTTCGAGTCGCCACCTCCACTTAAATAAATGAGTAATATTAAAACACCTGATACGGTTATTCCGAGCACCCTTTCCTTCTTTCTTTACAAACTGTATTCCAATTCACCCAATATATTTTTCTCTATAATAGTATTAATCAAGATCTCTAAATGCAAAATCAAATTTTATTGATGAATGATTGATAGTAGTGAGAGATAAGAATTTTAGTATTTTATATTAAAATAATATATGATTTCAACTTTTAATAATATTGAAAATTTAAGTAATAGAATAACAACTTTAGAAATTTTTAAACTATGTAACTATTCATATTTTATATTTATTCTCATGTAATATTATTATTTTTATATTATAATTTTTTATTATTTTTTTTCTATTAAAATTATTCCTAAACTAATACTATACCTATATAATATTTAGTAATAATTATGTTTTTATTAATTTATTATTTAATATATTTTTCAACTTTTAAATAATGTATTTACTATAATTATATAACATGTAAAATTTTGAAATAACTATTAAGAAAGTATTTCATTTCATTAGGTTACACAAACGATCCAAACAACTTAAGCCCAACAAATATCATGTCATCTTAAAGCACAACTAATAGTTTCCAAATTTTCCTTTTATTTTTACTTCAACCCCTAAAAAAGTGTACTACTTGAGTAATGTCAATGATCTTAAAATTCTTTAATTCTTCTCTAATGTCCAAGAAAGTACTTTGAGTTCCTCTTTTAAAACTGACGAAAATAAGATAAAGTATAAAAAGAAAAACAAAATTACACTACAAGAAATTTAGTATTTTGCTAGGAAATTTAATAAGAAAAACTATCTCTAGCTAATCCTTCACCAATTTACTAGAAAATAGTAAGAAAAATTATCTCTAACTAATCCTTCACCAATTTACTAGAAAATAGTAAGAAAAATTATCTCTAGCTAAGCCTTCACCAATTTATTAAAAAATAACAAGAAAAATTATCTCTAACTAATCCTTCACCAATTTACTAGAAAATAACAAAAAAAATTATCTCTAACTAATCTTTCACTAATTTATTAGAAAATAACAAAAAAATAATATTTATAACAAATTTAAATCTCAACAACTACAATTTCATAATAAAATATATTTAAAAAAAAAATAATTAAATTAATAAAATAAAAAATATTAAATATATATATAATATTTTATTATTTTTATATTATATTGTAAATTTTATTTAAATATATATAATTAATTATTTAAAACTTTAAAATTTTATCCTAATAAAAAATATATATATATAATTTTTATTTTTTATTATATTTATTTTTTAAATTTATATTATTATTTTATTATATAATTAAATTAATTATAAATTTTCTATTTTTTAATAAAATAAAAATATAAATTAAGTGGAGCATGACTTTGTTTATTCTTAAGCCCAATGTCTCCAAGCCTAAATACACATAACCTAAATCAAATTTTCTCGCTAAATCAAACATCTTCTTCTTCCCTCTGGTACTGTTCATCTTCTTCTCGTTGGGACTCAACATTTGTGATCAAATCCGATTGCATTCAATCTTATTTCCATCCACCAGGTACTCTCTCTTTTTCTCTCTTCTGCACGGTCTATAGCTTTTGAATTTCATCCCCCAAGGTCAAGGAGGTTTTCAGATCAATTATGCTAATGGAAAACTAGTCTTATAGGAGCTATTTTGTTTGTTTGCTTATTTATTTTTGGTGTAGTTCAAAGTATTATTGTTGTATCCATGCTTTATTTTTTTTTCAGCCGAGGCAGACGTCGTTGTAAGTTTGTGGTTCTTCTCTAATTTCTTATTGGTTGTAGAATAGTTTGTGTGATATGAAAATCTTAATTTGGGGATTGCCGGTTTATTTATATATTGTATCCAGTTTCTCTAAAGCGATCTAATTAGAGAACAAAATTAATTATGTCAGTAATTATTTTTCTTATCAATGATTGAGACTATGTACGGTATTTAGTGTTATCAAATCCTATTATTTTTACTCTCTTCTTCCTTTGTTTAAGTTGCTGGGGGAAAACATTGTCTTAAAAAGTCAGATAGATAGATTGAAATATACAGCAAGAGCAAAGATAAAACTAAAGTGGTACAGAATAGATATGTAAGTTGGAAATGAAAATAGTAAGAAGCAAAAGCTGAAGGAAGACTCTGCTCGAGGAACATAAAGTCTTGTGCTCCCATTCCACTCCATGTCTGGCCTTGTTTTCTTGTCTCTCTTCCCTTTAGCTTCCACTCTAGCTCCAATCTTTATTTGTGTTTATATGGGGCTCACTCGGTTGGGAAAAATGCATGGACCACGAAAGCAGTGAGAGGAAGATAGAGAGAGGTCATAAGTGTCTGGAGCAAGTTTAAATAGAGTTTATAGGATAGGATTCCTCTTAAAGAAAAGATATATCTGCATAAACTCTCAAGAAAAAAAATATAAAATTATAGCCCTTATAATTTTTACAATCATTTTTATAAAAGTTAATTAATTTATTATACATAATACTTTGTATTTCGATTACATTGTAAAAATGCTTCATATTATCAGTGCATAACTTGTTTTCTCAATATATTAAATGTGAATAAATAGTCTATACTCTATAAGTTATTTGATTATATGTACTATACTAAAGAATTTGTTTTTTTAGATTTGTTGCTACGGAAAATTTATTTGTTTTTATAAGAAATTTATATATTAACTACAGAAATTTTTTAGCTAATATGTAGTTAATCTGTCGCAACAAATTTTAATAAAGAATTAGTGAAAAATTAACTAAGAAATTTTCCATAACTAATGTATAAATTTCTTAGAGTGATATAAAAGCTTAATAAATCAAATGACGAAATCTAAAATATAACAAATTCAGTTTCTATTTTCGACACTAAATCCTAGACTTTACAAGCTTAAACATCTATGGAAATTGTTGGGAATTTGATGACGAACATATATTTCCAAACTTCTTCCAAAAAATCTTAAGAAGTGTAACACCTCAAGCAGGCTTCCATCACAAACCCTATGCACAATAATCTATAATGCCATTAGCACATTAATTGTATGAGCCATCTTTTGGTTTTGCATCCGATCGTGGTTATTAATAATATTTTCATTGAATTTTATTGAATTAAAACAAAAGTATAACTTTAATTAAGGATTTCAATTTTCTTATTAAGAAGAAAGTTTTACATTTATGTCTTAATTTGTAATGCCTAATAAAATATGATTGTTTGATTCGACTGGTATTTATAAATGGATGATTTTAAAGAAGTTTTACATCGACTCTTTCAATTTGTAATGCTTATTAAAATAGGATTGTTTGATTCAACATGTATTTATGGAGGAGGAATGTTTAGAAAAAACTTACATTACCTATTTTAATTTGCAGAATATGACTTATATATTTATTAGATAATTTCATTTAATAACAATGGATTAAATTTCATTTAATAACAATTGATTTTAGGACGAAATTTTACCTACAAGACCGCTTAATACTTATTATATATTCTAATAATCCAATTTAACAATTCTATTGATTGATACAATGACATAAGTAACAGAGTTTGCTTGAACACATGATATGAATGTAGCATGTAAAAAACTTACATGAACAAGAGATAGAATATCGTTATTTTATTGAAGTCGAGAAGACAATCTGGAAAATAATAAATCAACTTATACAAAAGAACATTCTTGGAATATAAACATATCCCAAGTGCATGTCATTATTCTAAGTACGAACAAATGATTGAACGATCCAATGAGAATGAAAGGACGATGATCTAGTTGTTGCCGTACCATGATTGCTTTTGAAGATAATCAATGATGCTCTTGTCCACTTGGAAAGCCTTGGTTAGAACCTCAGAAGAAATAGGAGGAGTGGATTCAAACAAAGCCTTTGCAATAGTTATAGTTCCTGCATTTTGACTGCTGAGAGCAGCAATGGCAACTGCATTGCCGTATCCAACATTGAGTTGGAAATGAATGAGACCAATTGGGAAGACAAAGACATCACCCTTGTTCAGCACTTTGGTGAAGAGGCGATTTCCATCTTGATTGGAGCTCACAAATCCAACGTAGAGAGTTCCTTCAAGGACTATCAGAATTTCTGTGCCTCGAGGGTGAGTGTGAGGAGGATTTAAACCCTTGGCTGCAAAATCTATGCGAGCCAAAGATATTCCAAGTGTGTTTAGTCCTGGTAGTTGATCAACGAATACCGGAGTTACGTCTGAGCCAAGTGGGTTACTAGTATTCCCAGCTTCCACATGCTTGAAGAAATCTTCAGCTTTCACAAGCTTCGGATCTTTGCAGAATTTTCCATTCACAAATGCTACATATTAGGAAGGCAAAGACTTTAATTAGAAAAATCTAACGCAATTAATGATTCTAGGAATGATATAAATGATAAATGAACTTAGTGGTGTGAAGAAAGTGACGAATTAGTTTTTGTATTCTTACCACCATCTTTGGTGCCATTGACTGCCACACAAAAATCTTGGAGAGGACTCGGGTCGTAGGCAGAGGCATCTTCGTAGTAATAAAGGATGATTCATCATCACCTTCCTTATAAAGATAAATGGGAAGCCAATTCAAGGGTTCATCCTTATTGTCAATACTTTGTTTAAAGCTAATCCATCTATTTCTTCTCAGCTTCTTACAAAAGCGTTTCAGGTAGATAAGAGCCTCATTTTACCTTCAAAACCAATTCTGGTCTTACAACCACTAGTTAATCTCGGCACACCCATCAGTGTTTAATTTTTTTATTTATCCACAAATATATTAATAAAATTGGTAAAAAATACAAAAAAATAAATACAAATATATAGGACAAAAATATATAAAAAATATATTAAAAATTAAATAATTAATAAGATAATTATCTTTCTTGTTATTATTTAATAACTTAACCTATTCTACCCATAATAAAAAATTTATATATTATTGAACAAAAATTTTAAAATTATTATTTGTTTTATAAATAATCTATGATCAAGTTCTTACTTAAATTAGACCAAAAATTTCTTCTACGCTTAACTTTTCATTATGAAATAACACCACATTTATATGTAACCAAATAAATCATATCACTCTAACCTAAAGTATATTTCATATACTCTTAAGTTGTTTATTTCTAGTTATCTAACAATGTTATAATAAATAATTTTTTAAATTACTCACCCTATATGTGTTTATCCCAAACTATACAAATAACAACATTTATCATAAATAGCACTAATTATATTACATTTATTCAATAAATGTTTAACATTTTCTCTTTACAGTCCACATAAAGCACAATTGAGATTTCCAATTAGATTCCTCTTTTTTGTAAGTTTTCATTTGTTGCTATTCTTCCTATTGCTGTTCTTCAAACTAAATATACCCCTTTAAAAATTGTTTTAATCTTTCATAACCTTGTGAATAGTTTTCTTTATCTCTTCCTGCAAATTTTAGTTTTATTGTAAACCCTCCAAAATAATATTATATACAGAATGTATAAAATAACTTTCCAACTTACCACTCTTCTATAATTATTTATTTTCATCACCCTTTTTTGACGACTTAAAATTTATAATATTTATTAACCTTTTGATTTCTAATTTATTTCACGTTTCGATCACTTCATATAATTAATCTTTTACAAATATTTTTTATTGTAATAAATTAATATATTTTCTGGTTATATTTATGTGTTGTTTCTATTCTATCTGGACTGTAATTTTGTTCGAGTAAATTTAATACAAGAATAAGGTTCTACTTTGTTAACCAAATGAATATCCATTTGTCAAGATTAAACCATTAAACTTCTCCTCTAATTTAAATAAATTGTCACACTTACTTTTCATTTTTATCTATTCACTTTTTTAATCCAATAATCTAATTATAATTCATCTTAAAATAGATATAAAAAAAAAAATCCTCAAACTTTCTTGCATAGAAAAATATAAAAATAACATAAGTAAAAAGAGAAAGTGAGACCTCTCGTAATCAGACAACTTACCTGTAACAACAAATATAATAAAAACAAAAACACTCTCAAATAATCAATTCATTCCAAGTTAAGAAACTTAAGATAGCTATATAGCAAAAATACACCATTTTGATTCTAATGGTAGAAGATATGTCTAAATTAATATATATATATACTTTTTTTATTGAGTCAGTTTTATGATAATGACTTAAACTTAAGTCAATTTTTAATATGGTATTAGAGCCTATCCTAACAAGATCCTTGGACCGTTATTGGATTATTCATAAATTTTTCGGACCGTTATTAGATCAATCATAAATTTTTTGGGTCGCTATCGAACCACCTATAAATTTATAATCCCACATTTAAGTTTAGGGAGTCTCGACGTAAAAGGAGTGTGTTGGAGATCCCACATCTAATAATATCACCATTGTTAAGATGTGTAAATATTATATTTTTCATATTTTTCCAAGTTGTAAAAATAATTTCCCATGTCAATCGATCAAAATCAAAATGTTTTTTCCTAATAAAAACAAATATTTTGATGTCTTTGTAGGCTCCATATGTAATAACAATTCACTTGTCATCTCTCACAATTATATAAAAAAAAAAAAAACCTTTTTAAATAAGATGGCATTTTTAGAAAATGTGTGAGGTTCCTCTAGTAGAATTGACACTATTGTAAGTCATATAATATATGAAGACTATATCTCCATACTTTTGCTAGAAGTGAACAAGACATGCACTTTTATGCACTTTTATGTTGTAGGCCAAACTTTGTGTAGTTGGTTGAGTTGTGTGTTATAGGTTGAGCTATGTATTATTGGCTAAGTTATGTTCTATTGGCCAAATTAAGCCATGATAATTGGTACCTAAAATCATATATGATTGAATTGCATAGTACTAAGGATGATATGAGTATGCACTTAGTGTGGTGAGTTATGCAATTACGAATTCTGATGTAAATTATAGAATTAGGTGATGGAAGTCGATGAGAGAATGTTGGTGGCACACCCAGTATATAGAGAGGTATGCCAAGATGGATGAGAGGATATTGGTAGTCCTACCCTATGTCTAGGATGGTTAGGGTGCACTCTGGTCATGTGTGACATAGTGCCGACCACAATGTGACACACAAGTGGTAGTTTCTGAATTCAAGCATAGCAACTAATGGTAATCATTTGTGATTGTATGATTGCATAGTACCCGAGGTGGTACAAGTATACACATAGTGTGGTAAGCTATGCAACGAAAAATATTGATGAGATCCCAAACTTCACTAATTGGTCAGGTTATGTAAATTACGAAATTAGGTGGTGAAAGTCGATGGAGGACATGTTAGTGGTGCACCTGGTATACAAAGAGGTATGCTTGGTTAGGTGAGAGAGTGTCAATAGTCCTACCTTGTATGTAATGTGGTCTGGTTGCACGTTAATCATGTTTTGCATACTATCAATCACAATTTGACACACAAGTGGTAGTCTCTGAATTCAAAAGTGTCCATGTCATGCATGAGTTGTGTGAAAAAAAATTAAATGAAAAATTATTGTAAATATATTATGATTTGAGTACATGATTCATCTTATTTTTAGTCTATTGATGGATTATGATGATTATGTTTATTATATAGAGAAGATAACATTATAAGTGACGAAGATAACTCGAATCAAGAGAGTAAAATTAATAGTCGAGTTTCATGGGTTGAAAATTTTACATATGTATGTATTCATTACCTTATACTATGAATTCAAATTTCTCTTTATAGAGATTTATTTTGTAATATATATAAAAGTTACTACAAAACTTGATGTTCATTTTTAGTAATGATTTCGAGGGTTATTTAATGTTTTTTTCCATTTCTCCCCAGCATAGTTGTTTTAAATTTCTATTATCAATGTGTCTACCCATTATTATATAACCCCATTTTTTTAATACCGAGAAATGAACTATACTTGTGCCAAAATAAAAGTTTGGTATACATATGATTTATGTCAATTATTTGCTTAATTTTAGTTTTCATAAATCATTATTTGACTAAACTATGTTCAATTTATGAATGCTTGGATTATGAGGATGATTGAATTGGATTGAACAATATTCAATAGATTTGTATTGTATTGATTGGTTTGGATTACTATATGTATCGTAATTTACTAAATTAAATTAGATTATTAATTTGTAAAAGAAAAGGTAGCAAAAGTAAAGAATACACGGTTGGATAGATGGAACAGTAATTATACTTTCAGAAATATAATGGTCCGAATACAATAGTAATTGTTCAACACAAATTACTTGAAAAAGCAAAATTAACAGCAACAGAAATTATGAAACAGTGGTTATGAATGGAAAAGGAAAAAATGCACGAACACGATCGAGTATCTTCAGATGAACCTGACGACAAGAATAAGCAGAATCAGAATCAGGAATGTATCAGAGGAGACAGAGTAATAATTGTTCAGAGAGAAAGAAGAAATCAGAATGAGATCATACCACCAACATCCTCTCCTTAGGTGACAAAATCCCTTAAAAGGGAATTCCTTCTACACTGCCTCACACTTTTCCTCCTTTCCATGTCTTGCGGATCGCTTGCCACATGTCTGCGTGGTCCTTGTTCCTCTCCCTCATTTATTTTCCCGCTATTTTCACACGTCACATTACCCTCCCCATAAGAATCAACCTTTTCCTCAAGGTTGAACCACGGGTATGCTTTGTGAATTTCTTCCTTGTCTTCCCATGTTGCTTCTGAATCACCAGCAAAGTCCCATTTAATAAGAACTTGAGGAATTTGTTTAGTGTCCCTGATGACTATCCTGTATCCTTGTACTTCCATAGGTATTGTAGGTAATCCCCACTCGGTTGTAGTTAAGGGCAGTGGTAAATACAGTTGTTTGGATTCCCCAAAGAATTTCTTTAACAAGGAAATATGAAACACTGGATATATCTTAGTGGTCTTAGGTAATTTTAGTTTGTATGCCACCGAACCAATCTTCTCCAAAATTTCGAATAGCCCAAAGAACTTCATGCCCAGTTTCTGATTCTTCCTTAAAGCCAATGAATTTTGTCGGTATGGTTGCAGCTTGACCAGCACCAATTCTCCTATTTCCAGTTGCACATGTCTTCTCTTCTTATCTGCTTAATACTTCATGTACTACTGAGATTTCCATAAATGCTCCTTCAATTGCAGTAGAAGCTTGTCTCTGTTGATCAAGGTTTCCTGTAATGATGGAGGATCAGCTGACACTTTCTCATACTTAATCACAAAAGGTGGATCCCTTCCAAAAACCACCTTAAATGGAGTCATTCCTACACTGTGATGATATGCAGTATTATACCAAAACTGAGCCCAAGGAAGCATTGTATACCAACCCTTAGGATGATCAAAGACAAAGCACCTCAAATACATTTCCAATGTCTTGTTCAAATTCTCAGTTTGTCCATCACTTTGATGGTGATAGGCAGAACTCATTGCTAATGAAGTTCCTTGTGCCTTAAACAACTGTTGCCAAAAAGAACTAATGAATACCCTATCCATGTCAGAAACAATTGATTTAGGAAATCCATGAACCTTAACCATATCACATATGAATGCTTCTACCACTGACTTGCTTCTAAAATCTGTCCACCACAACTAAAATCACTGTATAACCTTGAAATGCTGGCAAATGAGTGATAAAATCCATTGCTATATCCTCCCAAATTTGTTGAGGAATTGGCAGGGGTTGTAATAACCCTTGAGGCAATGCTTGATCCACCTTAGCTTTTTGATAAATAGCACAATGCTTAACAAAAGTCCTGATGTCTTGCTGCATACCTGGCCAAAAGAACTCTTGTTGAATTCTCTGGATGGATTTGGTTACTCCTGCATGGCCCCCTATCTTGGAAGCATGAAATTCAAACATAACCTGATTTTTTAATTCTTCCACATTTGGTAACACCAGTCTCCCTTTCCAGAACAACATCCCTTCTTTAATTGAATAATTCTGATTCTTGCCATTACCAGTCATACAAGCATTGTATTGTTGCATCATTTTATCATCCTTCTTAGTTAACTCCACCACTTTATCTAACCATTTACTGACAGATTGAGACCAAGCTATCATCAAGCTTCTTGAGAGGGCATCAGCAGGTACATTTTCCTTCCCTGGTTTGTATTGAATTGTGAAATCATATCCTAGAAATTTAGGAAGCCACTGTTGTTGCTCAGGAGTATGTAAATTCTGATCCAATAGATCCTTAAGACTCTTCTGAGCAGTTTGAATGACAAATCTGTGTCCCAGTAAGTAATGTCTGAACTTGCTTATTGCCTCAGTTATTGCATAAAATTTCCTAGTGTATGCTGATTGTCTCTGCATCCTTGGAGATAACTTCTTAAAGAAGTAAGCAACTGGATGCTTTTCCTGACTCAATACTGCACCAATACCTATACCAGATGCATCAGTCTCCAATATAAAGGGTTCTTTGAAATTAGGTATTGCCAACATAGGTGCAGAAGTCATGGCACTCTTCTACCGTAAAAATGCTTCATTTGCCTTGGAAGACCATATGAATGAATCTTTCTTTAAAAGATCTGTCAAAGGACTAGCAATATGTGCATAATTCTTCACGAATCTTCTGTAATAGCTAGTTAAACCCAAAAATCCTCTTAATTGTTTCAGATTACTAGGCTGAGACCAATTAAGTACAGCTTCCAGTTTGTTAACATCCATAGCTACACCAGATCCAGATAGGGTATGACCCAAGTAATCAATTTCCTTGACTCCAAAGGAACATTTTGAAAATATAGCATAAAGCTGATGTTGCTGTAATATCCTCAAAACAACCTCAAGATGATTCAAATGATTCTGCCAGCTTGAACTATAAATTAAGATGTCATCAAAGAAGACAAGTACAAATTTCCTTAAGATTCCTTTAAAAATCTCATTCATTAAGCTCTGGAATGTAGCTGGTGCATTTGATAACCCAAATGGAATTACTAGCCATTCATAGTGTCCATGATGGGTTCTAAATGTTGTTTTATATCTATCTTCAGGTTTTAATAAAATTTGGTGGTAACCCGATCTTAAGTCAAGTTTAGAGAAAAACACAACTCCATATAACTCATCAATTAACTCATCCACAATAAGCATAGGGAAGGTATCCTTGATAGTTATGGCATTCAAAGCCCTAATCAGTGCAAACTCTCCATGATCCATCTTTCTTTTTACTAGAATAATGGGAGATGAAAATGGACTTTTACTTGGCTGAATAATGCCTTCCTCTAACATTCCAGCTACTAACTTCTCAATTTCCTCCTTTTGACTGTGAGGGTATCTATAAGGCTTCACCTTAACTGGACCAGATCCTTCTATCAGAGGTATAGCATGATCATGTGATCTATTCGGGGGCAATGTTTGAGGTGTATCAAATATACTACTATAAGTATGTAACAGTAATGCTAATTCAGGTTCCATGTCTCCAGGAAACTCCAATAAGGGAAATTGATACTCACTTGGTTTTTGTAATTGCATACTGAAAACTTCAGCAATGGAGTCAGTCTGTACTAACCTCTTTATGTGATGTAACTGAGCCTAAACTGGTCCAGTAGGTATTTCTCCTTGCAGCACTACCATTTTGTCATTTATCATGATCTTTAATTACAAGGCATCATAATCAGCAATGTGGGGACCAATTGTGTTTAGCCAACTTGCTCCCAAAATTAAATCAGCTCCAGAAATCAGCAATAAAAATATAGGTAATTTGAAAGCATTCCCTTGTACTTGAACCAATAAGTCCTGCACCAAACCCTCAGCAGTCATGTAATTTCCATTGCCCACCATCACCTTGAACATTGGAGCTGGTTGAATTGGCAATTTCAGAAACTTAGCTACCCTCGGTTGCAAGAAATTATCAGAACTCCCTCCATCCACTAGGACTGTTACAGGTAGTTTATCAATATAAGCCATGAATCGTATGGTTCCAACTCCTGTCCCTCCCTTTAAGGCATTCAAAGATAAGTGATGATCGGTACTGTTCTCCTGCAATACTCCCTCTTCAGCCTCATATGTTGACATATTAGTCTGTTCCAATTCAGAAGAATCAACATCCTCCAATTGCAAGGAGAGAATTTGTCTGTTTGGGCATCTATGGCTGAAAGAAAACTTCTCATCACAGACAGCTGGGCTTATTTTCTTAACATTTGGTGGTTTTAATGGTGGAGCATTAGGTGTGGGTAATAATGGTGGTAAGTTGGATCTTGGTGTTGGTTTTGGATTGTTTGTAAAAGTTGTGGTCGTAGATGGTGAATATCTGGTGGTATGTGCTGGATAATGTGATTTTGTAATGTTATTTTTACTTATAGGAATATATTTATTTTCATACAACTTAGCCAAGCTTACTGCTCTCAATAAGGAATTTGGAGCCATAGCTATTACATCTCTTCTTATCTCTTCTGTCAATCCACTTATAAAGCAATTTAGCAACATTTTCTCAGTTAATCCCCTAGATTTGTTTGCAAGCGACATGAATTTCAGATGGAACTCAGCAACACAACCTGATTGCTGCAATTTGAACAACTCCCCCATGGGACAATCGAATGGAGATGGTCCGAATTGAGACTCTAGAGCTCGCATCAGTTGAGGCCAAGAAGCAATTGCTCTCATTCTTTGCAGCATTTGGAACCAAGGTACCACATCTCCTTCAAAATGCATTGCTGCAATTTCTACCCTTGAAGCATCTGGTGTGTTATGGTAATTGAAAAATTTCTCCGCCTTAAGGATCCAAGACATTACAGAATTTGATCCATCGAAATGGGGAAATTCCAAGGCAATTTCCTTCATCGTTGTTTGAACAACCTCAACACTCAAGTTCGAGTTCTCTTCATGTAGCTGTAATTCATTGCCATAAGTCGTTGCCAAAATCTTGTCCAATACCTCCTGAATCTTGGCAAACTTAGTATCGTTTCCATCATTGTACTCCTTCTGTTGTCGATCGCGAGTTTCCAACCTCTCCAGTATACGTTGGATCTCACTTCCCTGGGTTTTCAATTCCGTTTGTAATTCCTTGAATCTGGTATTTTCCGCCATGAAGAGTCAATGAAAGCACCAATGGAACAGTAATTATACTTCCAGAAATATAATGGTTCGAATACAACAGTAATTGTTCAACACAAATTACTTGAAACGACAAAATTAATAGCAACAGAAATTATGAAACAGCGGTTGTGAATGGAAAAGGGAAAAATGCGTGAAGACGATCGAGTATCTTCAGATGAACCTGACGGCAAGAATAAGCAGAATAAGAATTAGGAATGTATTAGAGGAGACAGAGTAATAATTGTTCAGAGAGAAAGAAGAAATCAGAATGAGGTCATACCACCAACATCCTCTCCTTAAGTGACAAAATCCCTTAAAAGGGAATTCCTTCTGCGCTGCCTCACACTTTTCCTCCTTTCCATGTCATGCAGATCGCTTGCCACGTGTCTGCGTGGTCCTTGTTCCTCTCCCTCATTTATTTCCCCGCTATTTTCACACGTCACAATAGATCTATTCTTTAATGATATTTTTGTCTATAATTCGTCAATAATTGACTTCATAATTTACATAAGTATTTTTTTGTCAGTAATTAACTTTGTAATTTACTAACGAAAAATCTATCAATAATTGACTTCGTGACAACAATTGATTCAGTGATCTACCAAATAATAATGCCAAATGAGAAGCCAATTTTACTAGGATAATTTTTTTTTTTTCATCAGTAATATTTATTGTCTTTCTTCATAATTTTTACTAACAACCAAGTTATTGATTAAATTTGACTTGTCGAAATTTTGTTGGTAAATCATTCGTATCGATGGATTTTTATTGTTACCAACGAATTATATCCATCAATAAGTACCTTTTTTTCTTATAATCCTTTCAATTTGTATAAAAAATTGTTCTCCATGTTTATCTCACCCTCGAACTAGGACCAACGCTATTGGAAATTCTTTTTCCAACATCCTTTAATCCATCCATTCATTCTTTCAATGTTAACTGTTACGTAGAATTTAAGTAGAATCTACATCTACCTTAGTCATACATTCTTCCCATCCATAATTCTTTTCTTTCAACCATTTCCAACCTTCCATATGTTATATCCATAAATCAGTTCAACATGTTATATTCTCCAAAACCTCCAACTGAAGAGATTGACTCTGAATATAGTTCATATGTACGGGAAGGATTATCTAATAACCTCCCGAATAATTCTAAACTTTCTTTAATTAAGAATTTAATTAGGAATTAATTAAACATTAGGTTAAGGATAAAGAGGGTGACGAAGATAAATGGTTATGGAAGAGTGGTGAACTGGGAAGTTACTCTGTTCATTCTGCATATAATCTTATATGGGAGAGTTTTCAACAGGACCAAGACTTGCAGGAGGAGGATAGAGAATTCTTCACAAGGCTATGAAAGATTAAAGCTATTCCTAAAGCAGTACATTTGGTTTGGAGATATTGGAGGAATAGCAACAAAGGACAACTTACAAAAAAGAGGAATCCAATTGGCAAATCTTAATTGTGATTTATGTGGACTGCAGAGTGAAAACGTTGAACATTTATTCTTTGAATGTAAGGTAGCTAGTGCTGTTTGGGATAAATGTTATTTGTGGTTTGGAATAAATACATGTAGGGCAAGTAATCTAAAAAGACATTTATTTCAATATTGTTGGATGACGGGAAATAAAGATTTTAAGAGTGTATGGAATATACTCTGGGTTGGAGTAGTATGGTCTATTTGGCTACATAGAAATGATGTGTTATTTCGGAATGAAAAGGTAAGTGCTGAAGAGATTTTTAGTTTAATTCAAGTCAGAACTTGGTCGTGGATCATCAATAGAGTTAACAAGAATTTTGGGACTTTTGCTCAATGGTGTATAAATCCTTTATCTTGTGTTGGGTAGGTTAAGTCATTGAATAGTAATGGGAGGGATAATTATCTTGTTAATTGCTGAATTTTCAGCACATCTTTTTACAATTATGTATTTGTAATTGTTTTAGGTACTTTTGGTACCAATTTTATGAATATATTTATTTTTGCCGATTAAAAAAAAATTAGATTAAGAATAAATAAGATATAATATTAACCTAAAAATCCACTCATCTCACCTAATTTTTCAATGTTATAAATATATAATAAATGTGAAGGTAAAAAATTCAGAATTAACTACACTTGCATTCGATTCGATGGACGAAAACTTCTTTTAAGAGACTAAGTTTATTGACCTAAAGTGAATCATTCACTACTACAATAATGGGATTCAACGTCATCAAACAACGTCGGTTATAAATATAACCAACGTTGTTTTACACGCGGTGGCAAAGTTGTAAATATAATTACAAAACAACGTCGGTTATTTATTTAACCAACGTGATAGTCATTAAATAATTAATTTAACATCGGTTTATTTAGTAACTGACGTTGATGGTTATTATTTCAAACCCCTCAACCCTATTTTGTTGCGCGCTTCCCCTATCTTTCTGCTGCCATTTTTCCCTCTTTCGCTCTCTCTCTCCCTCTATTTCACTCTGTCTCTCTAATCGGAGGTAACTTTTATTTTCGTTGTTCATTTTTTCTTTTTTGCCTCTGTTTTCATTTTTGTTGTTCATTTTATCGTTTTTGCCTCTGTTTTTCTTTTTGTATGAGCCATGATTTTTCAAAGTAAAACTGGAGCATTTTGTTGTTCATTTCATTTGTGTTTGGTTCTGCCTTCTTAGTAGCTAACTTTTTGAGAATGGATTCCCAAGTGCAGCAGCAGCAGCAAGGCCTCTCGTCTCCGTTCAAACACTAGAGGGCGATGAAACCCCCACTGTCCTTTGGGAGGTTTATTGTTTGGACCAAGTCTACATTTGAGAAACTGGACCTGTGGAGGTTAAGCGTTCTACTATGAAGAAGAACGTCTCAAGAACCTTATGAAACTGAAATCTTATGCTAAGAACGCTAATATAATAAAATAATAAAATTTTAACGTCGGTTACTTAACCGACGTTAAAAGTTTACTATATAACGTCGGTTATTAAAATAACCGACGTTAAATTTAACGTCGCCTGATTCAACGTCGCCTCGTTTTTTGACGTTAAATGTTTAATTTAACCGATGTAAAAAAGTCTTTTTCTAGTAGTGATTGGAGGAAGACTACTTGGCAGGATAGAAGGATTAATTAATATACTTGAAGCTCTCGGTCCCAGTTGGAGGAAGAATTAATATACTTGAAACTATTAACTTTTCGGTAACAACACCATCTTCATTTTCTAAAAGTTCAACATTAAAAGTGTAAAAATATCTTTTCACCCATCCCACCCACGCAATCTTACAATTTGATTCTTCATGTCCTGAAGAAAACTTAATATCTTTAATAATTAACAAATTGAATATTAATAAAAAAAAAAAAGTTGGATTGCTTTAATTGTCAATAGAGAAAAAAAAATCAGTATCTCCAACATTAACTGAAACAACCTTCACGAAACATCTTGATTATAGAATGAAAGTTTAGGGATCAGTCTCACTAACTCGTGATTATCATAGGTAAGTAAAATGATCCCTAATGGACGATTGGTGTTGTTTATAAAAATATTTGACATCATAAGCTTATGAAATAATTATTTTTTACTTGAGTATGTGTAATGCTTAGTTTAAAATATATTTTTAAGACGTTATTTTGTCAATTTTAATTTTTAATTTTATCTTATTAAACATATAATTTAGTCTTTTATATTAATTTATAAAATTTATATTCTAATATCTCATGATTTTATTTACCAACAATATTTCTTAATAAAAAACATAAATTTAATTATTATAAATTCAGTTTGAATACAATTAAATTATTAAACCTTAAACTAGTGTTTTTATTATATTAAGAATAATTCTCAAAGAATTATTTATCATCTTATTATTTATTTTTACAAAATATAATGGTTAAAATGAGTTGATTAATAATTCAATACCTTACATTAATTTTCATAATTGTACGCGTAAATTTCATGAGTAAAGTACATGTCTGTATAATTATGTTAAAACCTGTATGTTGAAAGCTTGAAGAGGCCCTTTTTTATTAAACGAAATGAAAACCCACATATGCTTTATTAGTACAATGGTAATTAAAATATTGCATGGGGGTGATTAAAACATAAAAGTCTCCGTAATCTGGACTTAGTTGTTCTTCTTAACAAGTTCATCGATAACTTTCTTATCAACATTAAAATTTCTGGCGAGAACATCTTCAGAAATTCGTGGCTTAGAGCTAAACACAGCATTACCAAGACCGATAGATCCTGGATTTTGACTGTTCAAACCAGCAATGGCAACAGCATTGTCCTTACCGATGTTGTAATGGAAATGAGGGAGACCATGCGGGAAGATAAAGACATCACCCTTGTAAAGCATTTTGGTGAAGAGGCGATATCCATCTTCACGGGAGGTCACAAATGCAGCATACACAATCCCCTCAATGACTGTAATAATCTCAGAGGCCCGAGGGTGAACGTGGACACGGATTAAACCCCTTGGTGCATAATCTACGCGAATCAAGGATATGCCAAGTGTGTTTAGTCCAGGTAATTCATTAACAGTCACTTGAGTCGCTGCTATTCCTAGTTCATTGTCAGTGTTCGCAGGTTCCGTATGCTTGAAGAAATCTTCAGCTTTCACATCCTTAGGGTCTTTGCAGAATTTTCCATTCACAAATACTGCATATTACAAAGACAATGTTTTTGTTCAAAATAACTCTTCAGTAGATGAATATAAATATATATAATTCAACAGATATGTAGTAAAAATTGTGAGGAATGTTTGTAGATGTACATACCCCCTCTGGTTCCGTTGGTTGCTACACAAAAATCTTGCAGAGGACCGGGGTCCGAAGTAGAAGAGACAATAGAGGATGCCGAAGCAAATATGAGAAGAAGCAAGTACACAATAACTGCCATTTTCTATTTTCTGTTTTCTCCTCTAAGTAAGAAAACTACACTCTTATTCTTCACAAGTTCATGTGAAGCTTCTTATTTATAAGGATGAAGCACTGAATTGCTTCTCAGTTCATCTCTACCTTAATTAAATTCTTTATTTCATGATGAACTATTTTTCAAAGAGTGGACTAAGGAGATGCTCCACGTGATTCAGTATTACCTCGTCCCCACTTCCTTTAATTTGCACCTAATTCTCTTTACCTGTAATTATGTTTTAATAATTCCAATCTCGTTAAGCAATTAAAAAATCAGTTTAACTTTTTCTCAAGTTTTCATACTTGATGGCAATAGTTCAAAGTATTTTAAAAATGGTTTAGGCAAGTATAGATAGATAGAACTTTAAGTTTCAAGTATGGATTAAAATCATTTCCCCTTTCATTATTTGATTATTTTATCTTTTAAAGCATTGTTAGATATATGTAAATATATTTTGTTATAATAATAAATAATAAAATATATTTAATATATATTAGTTTTGATATTACTAAGATATAAGATATATATCTTATATCTTAATAGATATTATTTGTTAAGATTACTCTTTATACATTTTCTATATATTTCAAATCAATGAACGAGATTAATAAGGGAAAATATTCTTTTATGGTATTAGATTAGGTTATCTTCCTCAAATCCTAAAACACCTAGCTATCACTTTTCTTCCTTCGTTTTTCTTTCTTCACTTTTCTTCCTTCTTCCCATTGTTGCTCATCAATGGCCGAAACTTCCAAATATCACTCCGCCCTAGCCGTCACCAACGTAAAGCATCTTATTCCAATCACGTTGGACATGGAAACTGGCCAATATCACTCATGGGCAACCTTATTTAAGGTTCAAGCTAAAATTCATTCTGTGCTTGAACATATCATCCCCCCTACGGATGATGCAGCCATAACAGCATATCAAACAACCAAGGCCGCTGATCTCCCACTATGGAGCCGCCTTGATGCTGTTGTACTCCAATGGATTTATGCGACTATATCCCCTGATATTCTCACATCGATCCTCGTGGCTGATGATTCGGCTGAAAGAGCCTGGTAGCGTGTAGCTGCTTTATTCCAAGATAACAGACACTCTAGGGCAGTGTATCTTGAAACTCAATTCACCAACACGTACTTGACTGATTTCTCCTCAACCTCCGCCTATTGCAACCAACTCAAATCTCTTGTTGACCAATTATCTAATGCCGGGGCTCTTGTTTCAGATCAACGTCTTGTGCTCCGCTTGCTCGCTGGCTTAACTGAAGCCTATGCTAGTTTTGTCATGGTTATGCAACAAAAGGATGAATTGCCCAGTTTGCTACAACGTGTTCTCGTTTGAAGTTGGAAGAGACCACGATTAAGGAACGAGCAGCCCGTGAATCTGGTTTCACCGCCCTCTTAACCGTGGATGAAGTCTCCTCTTCCCAAGCGCAACACCATAACAGCAACCTCAATTCATCACAAGGTCGTAATAATACCAATCAAGGCAAGAAAAACAACCGAGGCAGAGGCAACAACAACTGCGGTGACAAAGGTGGACGCGGTGGTACTGGGGGTGTAAGCGCTGGAAGGGGCAGTGCACCACAACAACAGCAGTACCAAACCTACCCACCGTACCAACATCCCTTCTTTAATCCTTGGGCTGGGTGGGCCCAACCTCCCTGTCCTTATCCAGCAGCCTCGTGGCAGCCTAGACCTCCACGCCAAGCTGGCATTCTTGGATCCAGACCACCACAGCAACCATACAATGCATTAGTAGCACCATCTAATATTGGTTATACACCGACAGATATTAATGCGGCCATGCATAGCCTTTCACTCTCTCAACCAGATGCGAATTGGTATATGGACACTGGTGGTACCTCTCATATGACGGCGAACCAAGGTACACTCTCACCTTATTTTTATTCGAGCAAAGATCATAAAATTGTTATTGGTAATGGTCATTTGATTCCTATTCGTGGTCATGGAAGCACTACACTATCCCCACCTCACACTCCCTTAAACCTAAACAATGTGTTGCATGCCCCAAAACTCATTAAAAACCTCATATCTGTTCGTAAATTTACAATTGACAATTTGGTTTCTGTTGAGTTTGATCCATTTGGATTTTCTGTGAAGGACTTGTAGACAGGGAACCATCTAATGAGGTGTAACAGCTCCGGCGATCTCTACCCCATCCCTTCCAACAATCGGGCAATATCTTCCCCAACATTTCCTTCAGTCTTAATTGCTTTGTCTCCTAAGTTGTGGCACAATCGTTTAGGCCATCTGAGACCTACTATTCTTAGCTCTCTTTGTCGTCAGAATTTTATTAATTGTAATAAAGGCAGTATTGATTTTTGCACTTCTTGTCCTCTTGGTAAACATGTGAAACTGTCGTTTAATGCTTCTTGTTCGTTCACTGAATTGCCATTTGATATTATTCATAGTGATATTTGGACATCAGCTATCTCTAGTTCTTCTGGCCATCGATATTACGTATTGTTTCTTGACGACTTTAGCAAATTCTTGTGAACTTTTCCCATTTCTAACAAATCCCAAGTTTTTTCTCTCTTTCAATCGTTCAAAACTCTAATTAAAACACAATTTGAAAGAGACATCAAGACTTTTCAATGTGATAATGGTAAGGAATTTGCTAATAGTCAATTTCAAAAATTATGCCAACAAAGTGGAATGCAACTTCGTTTCTCCTGTCCTCACACCTCTCCTCAAAATGGCAAAGCTGAATGACAAATTAAATCAATTAGCACATTATGCGGACCTTATTAGCACATTCATCCATGCCACCTTCCTTTTGGCACCATGCTCTTCAAATGGCCACTTATCTTTTAAACATTCTCCCCACCAAAGTTCTCGGATATTGTTCCCCAATGCAAGTCCTCTATTGGAAAGATCCAATCTATTCCCATCTTCGTGTCTTTGGCTGTCTATGCTACCCACTCTTTCCAGCCACTACAATCCGTAAGTTGCAAGCAAGGTCCACCCCATGTGCTTTTCTTGGCTACCCATCACATCATAGAGGTTACAAGTGCTATGATCTTTCGAGTGGCAAAATTATTATTTCCCGTCATGTAATTTTTTATGAGACACAATTTCCTTTCTTAAAAATACATGATCCATCCCCAAGTGTGTATGACCCTTTAAATGACGACACCTCTCCACATTTAACTCATCACCTATGGCCCACTCTTCCTGGTACAAACCCCGCCCCACATCTAGGCCTAGACTCTCGGCCACCTTCTCCTCAACCAACCCCAACCCCACCCACTCCCACCACTCCAATCTTCGCCTCACCAATTAATCCTCTCTCTTCTCTAACCACTAACCATCAGCCCCCATTACCCAATCCCAGGCTTCACCAGATGACCACTCGTAGTCAACATGGCATAGTTAAACCAAACCCCAAATATGCCCATAATTTGAGTACTTCCACCACCACCTCTATTTCTCCTTTACTTAAAAATCAGGTGAGTGCTCTTCATGACTCAAATTGGAAAGATGCCATGACTGATAAATATAATGCTCTAATTAAAAATAAGACATGGGAGTTGGTACCCCGACCTCTTGATGTGAATGTCATTCGGTCTATGTGGATTTTTGACATAAACACAACTCTGATGGTTTTTTTGAGAGGTATAAAGCCCGTCTTGTAGGTGATGGCAGGTCACAAAAGAAAGGAGTAGATTGTGATGAAACATTCAGCCCGGTAGTGAAGCCGGCGACCATTTGCACAGTTTTGAGCATTGCTTTGTCAAATTCATGGCCCATTCATCAATTGGACGTCAAAAATGCCTTTTTACATGGTACTCTCAATGAAACAGTCTATATGCATCAACCCATGGGTTTTAAAGATTCCTCTCATCCTGCTTGTTAAAGAAATCACTCTATGGCCTAAAGCAAGCCCCTCGTGTTTGGTACCAGCGTTTTGCACATCATGTGGCCACGATCGGTTTCAATCATAGTAAATCTGATCAATCACTTTTCATATATCATAAGGAATCTGACATTGCATATATTTTGTTGTATGTTGATGATATTATCCTAATCACCTCCTCTGACTCTCTTTGAAAGTCAATTATGTCATTATTAAGTGCTGAGTTCGCTATGAAGGACCTTGGTCCACTGAGCTATTTTTTAGAAATTGCAGTTACCCGTAATGCAACCGGTATGTTTCTCTCGTAGAAAAAGTATGCGGAAGAAATTCTTGAAAGAGCAGGGATGACTAATTGCAAAACTTGTTCCACACCGATTGATACAAAGCCCAAACTTGGTATCTCTAATGATATTCCCTATGAGGATCCTACTAAGTATAGAAGTCTTGCAGGTGCATTGCAATATCTTACTTTTACAAGGCCTGACATTTCTTATGCTGTGCAACAAGTATGTCTTCATATGCATGATCCCAAGGAAAATCACATGAATGCTCTCAAGCGTATTTTACGTTACATTCAGGGTACTATTGATTTTGGCCTGCATCTATATAAATCCACCATTGGCAATCTCCTCTCCTACACAGATGCCGATTGGGGTGGATGTCCAGATACTAGACGATCTACCTCCGGCTATTGCGTTTTCTTCGGTGATAATTTGATTTCATGGTCGTCCAAACGACAACCTACATTATCGCGCTCTAGTGCCGAAGCCGAATATTGAGGAGTAGCTAATGTTGTTTCTGAATCTTGTTGGATTCGAAACCTCCTTCTTGAGCTTCATTGCCCAATTCACAAAGCTACAATGGTGTACTGTGACAATGTGAGTGCCATTTATCTATCCGGTAATCCTGTTCAGCATCAACGCACAAAACACATTGAAATGAACATTCACTTTGTACGTGAAAAGGTTGCGCGTGGCGAAGTCCGTGTCCTTCATGTTCCGTCCCGCTATCAAATTGCTGATATCTTCACCAAAGGTCTTCCGCGCATACTCTTTGATGATTTTCGGGACAATCTAAGCATTTGTAAACCTCCCGCTTCGACTGCGGGGGTGTGTTAGATATATGTAAATATATTTTGTTATTTTATTATAACAAAATATATTTAATATATATTAGTTTTGATATTATTAAGATATAAGATAAGATATAAGATATATATCTTATATCTTAATATATATTATTTGTTAAAATTACTGTTTATACATTTTTTATATATTTCAAATCAATGAACAAGATTGATTAGAGAAAATATTCTTTTAGGCATAACAATTTTTTATTTTTATTCAAAACATCATCATATATGTGTTTTTATGATTTTCTGTTTATATATTATTTAAAAACATTATATTTTTTTAAAATACATTTTATCATCATTAACTATATTATAATTAATTAATACCTTTACAGATATACCAGTCATTCTTAGAACTCAAATTAATAAATTAAAGTAAGATGTGCGCAAATATTAAAATAAAAGGATAAAATTCAAAAAAATAATGAAGTTATTAAGAGTTAAAAAAATAATAATTATAAGTCAAAGCTTCAAATCCAAATCATGTATGAACTACTTCGGTTGTCTCTCTTAAACATAAATCGTCGTGTTAACTAACGGTTATGGATCATTGATAAAACGTGTGAAAAATATTCGGAACAAAATAATACCATAATATTTAAATATGAATTTCAACAATACATAATATTTTTATTAACGTTAAAATATTTTATGACTAGAATAAAAAAATAATTCAATCTTTTATTTTTATTTTTTTTAATTTAAATCACTACTAGAAAATTGATAATTTACATCGGTTATTTTAGATTATTTATATCGATTATGAAACCGATGTAAATAAGGCTGATGTAAATTTAAAAACAAATTTACATCGGTTCTAAAATAACCGATGTAAATTTGCTTCTAGATTTACATCGGTTGTGAAACAACCGATGTAAATTTGTTTTTTTATCTTCCTTCGTAAAACGTAACCCTTCACCTCACCCAGAAGCCTCAACACACTCCCTCGCAAAATGTCCATGCTTCCCACAATTAAAGCATGTGCTTTTCCCACCACCGCTGCCGCCACCACTGTTACCACCGCCATACCTTCCTCCTCCGTCAATGCTGCAATGTCTAGCTAAATGACCAACCTCCCCACACCGAAAACAACCACCACCGCTACCACCACCCCTGACGCTTTTCACGGTAGCGCAATCCCTCGCCATGTGTCCCCGTTCGCCGCCGCCGCCTCCACCACCGCCGTTGCCTCCGCGCACGCAATCCTTCGCGAGGTGACCGAAGTCGCCACAAATAAAGCACCCGCCTCCTCCTCCTCCGCCGCTGGAGTTGCTGCTTCGGTTGCAGTCCCTAGCGAGGTGGCCACTACACGACGCTTGTGAATCGTTCTTTCGCCATGAAATCCGTTCGATTTGAGAGCCAACAAACCCTAAAGAGAGCCTCAGCGTAGAATGCCAACAACACACCACTTGGTAGAGTCTCTCTTTATATATTATTCAATGTAAACCCTAAACACATTTACATCAGTTCTTTGAAGAACCGATGTAAATATGGGTCCTAAATATGTGCAATCAGTTTTTCTTTTATTTACGAAAATGCCACCGTTTTCATATTTATATCGGTTTACCTAATAACCGATGTAAATTTAACGACGTAAATTATCAATTTTCTAGTAGTGAATGAATCGTATTAATAATTTTCGTTCATCAGATCATGTAATTTATGGTAGAAATTTATATCAATTTTCTTGTGTTTAGACTAGTTTTTTATCATATTTTTTTTATTTATTTAAACTAAGAATTAGAATGATTTTTTTTTATTGGCAAAAACAAATATATTAATAAAATTGGTTACCAGAAGTACAAAAAAATAAAACAATTACAAGTACATAATTGTAAAAAGATGTGTTGAAAATTCAGCAATTAATAAGATAATTATCTCTCCCATTACTATGCAATGACTTAACTTACCCTACACAAGATAAAGGATTTATACACCATTGAAAAAAGTCCCAAAATTATTGTTTACTTTATTAATGATCCATGACCAAGTACTGACTTGAATTAAATAAAAAATCTCATCTGCAGTTACCTTTTCATTCTGAAATAGCACATCATTTCTATGTAGCCAAATAGACCATACCACTCCAATCCAGAGTATATTTCATACACTTTTAAGATCTTTATTTCCGGTCATCCAACAAGGTTAAAGTAAATGTTTTTTTAAATTACTTGCCCTATATGTATTTATTCAAAATCACAAATAACATTTATCCCAAACAGCACTAGCTACCTTAAAATAAATATTCATTAACTATTTGATTCGATTAGTTTCCTTTTCATTTTTTAAACACCAAGAAAAAATAAATTGCACACATGGATTTGTAGAACTCTTAAGAAATAAAGTATCATCCAAATTTCTTTTTTTTTTCCCAAAAATTAGCAACATTATCTAACTACACCTATATATCTATATTTGTCTATATAAATAGTACATTTGATTTTAACTTATATTCATTTCTATATTTAATACAAGTACTTATTTATTTTAAATTTCAACTACGAAATAAAAGTTCATTATTACAAAATTTAAAATAACTTAAAATTGTAATAATTTAGAATCTAGAGTCTTCATATCTTCTTATTTTTTATATATATAAATTTAGGCATATTAAAGAAATTTAATATATAAAAGGATTTCAATTTAATTTTTAAATTATTAGAGAGTGTAAGTATAATTAATTAAAAAATAGACTTGGTGGCAATTGTGATTTTTAACATATTATAATAATAATAATAAGATTATTATTATTTTGTCAACTTGATCTATTTTAATTTATTTTTTATATACCATCAAAATGCGATTCTATTTTCAAATATTTTAATGAAAATATATAGTTATATTATATCAATTTACTTTAATTTAAACATCATCATAAAAATTTAGAAAAACTATAAATGATAAAAATGGAAGGGGTATTTTAATATATATATATTGACCAACGAAAGTTATATGGCAAGAGATTCAGAAATTCTCTTGTGTATATATATATTTTTTGGTTTAATTATAAATTTTAACATATAAAATTTATTAGTTAAGTTTTTTTTTTTCATTCTATTTTTTTTTTAATTTTATGTATATATTATTATTAGTTGACTATTATTAACTGTCATAAGTTAATTAATGATTTTATAAGCTAATTGAATATCGTGAGTGGTACTTATATGAATTGTGGGTGAGATGTTAATGTATTGATGTATGAGAGGTAAAATATAAAATATTTTAAAATTAAATTATAAAATAAGTAAATTTAAAAGTATAGATATAAGATAAATGAGAAAGTTTAAATAGTAAAATTTTAAAATTATAGATGTAAGACAAATATTTTGTTTGAGTTCAATTTGCTCAAGTATTCATGCTGTGAGGAATTTGCATGTATACATTGTTGACTTCGGATATTTTGTTTCAGCAGGATATTTGTCATAAACTCAGTGAAAAATATTTGTTTTTTATTTTAAAATTTTACTAATATTTTGTACTGTTAATATGGAATTAAAAAATTATAGTGGTCTTTAATTCCTGAAGTGATTTTTCTTTTTCTATTTCATTATAAATTATCTAAATTATACAACAATATTTTTAATCTATTTAATTCTAATAAAAATGTGATGTCTTAATATCAGGTTTCTACAATTATTTTCTTTAGATAATAATTTATATAATGAGATTCTTAAAATAAAATATTATAATTATCTATATTAGAATAGCTTAAATGTAATATTACAAAATTATATAAAATTTGTGTATTTTCTTGTATATATTTTTATCTTTTCTTTATTATTTTTTATCTATTTTTCTTATTTTATCAATGATCATGATTGGAGAGTTTCGTAGATAAACTTTTTTTTCGGAGTTAAGAAGATTCAAATCCTTATTAGCAATGTTTGAAGGCTTTTGAAGATTCACACGTAACATTCCAAAAGATATCGATTTTTCATTAAGAATAACATAATGTTATAATTACAATACAACTTAGTTATATGAAGTCTTCTATATCAATTCCAAAATTGTCGTTGGAGAGATGTTATTGAAAGTCATCATTTTCAATATTAGTTGTTGTTAATACCAATTTCGTCCGAAAGAAAAAAATAATAATAATATAAATATATATAATTTTTTTATTTTTTATTATTTATTTATTTATTATGATTATTTAATTATCATTAAAAAAAATAAAAGATAAAAGATAATGTTTTAAAAAAAAATTATAAAATTAGATATCACTAAAAATAAAATAGGAATAATTTTTTTTAGAAATAATTATTTTTATTTACTTATTTTTATTTTTATTATATATTTATCTATTTTCTTAAAATGAAATAAATGAATAAACTAAAAGAAAAAAAAAAGAGGGGGTCCAAATAAAAAATGAAGTATAAAAAAAAAAGGAGACCCAAATTGAAGGAACCTATGGCTCAAGGGATATGAACCTAATTTTTTAATCTAAGGGTAACCCTAAAGCAAAGGAGGCAGTAATAAGAAGGGGTGGTGGCGGTAAAGAGAGGAAACGAAGAAAAAAGACGAAAAAAGAAGAAAAAAAAGAGGAAAGGAGAAGAAAAAAAGGGAGGAGAGGAAGAAGAAGAAGCACGATATTTGGAAGATAGAAAACTAAATTTGGAGAATTTTTCAACCAATCCGCATTTCCTTTCCCTTTTCCTCTTTTTCCTTCTGATCCTGTATCCGAGCTTTTATATTAAAACAAAAAAAATTGGATGCTTAGCATGGAAGAGTGAATCATTAGCATATATGGAAGTGTTGTCAAAGTTCTTGACTGGCACACTGAACTCAATCACTCGCAAATGTACGGTTTTGTTTGTCACTGTTTTGATCCTTAGAGCACTGTTGTTCCCATCCTTCCCTGGCTTTCGTGAGATTGAATGGAGCAACCTTGTATATATCCTTCTCCCAATCACAACAACCCCTAAACCATACCCTCCTTCCCAACCTCTGTCTCAGACACGTCTCAACCTCGGCGGCTTCGACCCCAACCCCTTCCATCCAAGTTGACAAATCTCCACTCTGCCGCTCCTTCCAAGGTTTTTCCCTTTTGGGTCGGCCACGGTTTCGACCTCCGTTGTTTGGAACCCGGTTACCCCCTAATCATCGGTGGAATTAACATATCCCACGAAAGAGGTTGCGAGGCTCATTCCGATGGTGATGTTCTGCTTCACTGCGTCGTCGATGCTATTTTAGAGGCGTTAGGTCTTTCTGATATAGGCCAAATATTTCTGGATTCTGATCCTAAGTGGAAGGGTTGTGCCTCTCCCGTCTTCATCCAAGAATCTACTTATGCATACGGCCACTTTTTCTTGTTTTTTTATTATTATCATTTCTTCTTTTTTAATTTACCTATCTTATATTATTATAATTTAAATTATGTATTTATTTATTTATTCATTTCTTTTAGTTTAGTTTATTTTATTTTATATATATATATTATATATATATATATATTTTTTCTTCTTTTCTTTCATTTTATTATTTTATCATTTTATCATTTTTTTTACTTATTGTTATTATTTACTTATTTTTTTTATTTTTCAAATTAGTCTATTCATCATATAATAATAAAAAATCTTGATCATTTATATATAAAAAAATAATAATTAACAAATCTAAAATTTAATTTAACATTTTGTCTAATTTGCAATTCGTTCGATAATTAATATTCAATATGTTACTACAGTAAAAAAAAAGAAATTATGTTGAATTCTAATTATATATATGACTGCACACGTCATTGTATATTTAGTGTTCAATTATATAAAAATGATAATTTTAATATACTGATCTCGAATAATAATCGTAATATGCTCATTTAAATTAAATAAATTTTTCTAAATACTAAATTATGATATCAATCAATATTATATCAGTTTATCTTAAAAAGGGTAAGGATCAAGTATGATCGCGTGCATCATCTTATATCCTATATCTCATCTTTTATTAAATTTTTTATATAAATTTATAATCATTGAATTATATGATTTATGCTACATTTCTTTATATATATATATATATGACCACACGCGTCATTATATATTTTATTATTTTTATCAAAGTTTACTCAAATTATAATTTTAATTTTATAAATATTTACTAATGATTCTATAACAAACCCTTTTTTATTAAAAAAATTTGGTACCAACTTTTAATATGATTGTGAAATTTACTCTTCCTTTTTATGTTAAAAAGTTGTTTAGATGTTTGTACAATAATTTATATTGTCTTACATCCAATGCTTATTATATTTAAGTATTTTTTATATCACCTATATATAAAATAATCATTTAAATATATGTATGGCTATATACGTCATCTTATATTTAACTTTTAACTAAGTTTTATTCAGATAAAATAAATATGTTTAAATCTTTTAAGCCAATTTATATAGCAATCTATAATATTAATGTATAGTTTACACTATCTTGATTTATTATAAGATTGATAAAAAAGAATAAAATATATAATTTTTTTTTTCAAAACTCATTTCTCTTTAAAATTACTAATCATAAAATAAATAGAAAAAACAATGTTTTAGGAAGAACTATGTAACCTTGATTTTCCATTCTAAATGAAAATACGTAGGAGCAAGGTTAATATCTTGTCAGACCCAAATAAATTGTAATTTGATATTTTTCTTTTTTTAACAATAATAATTTTTAATAATTTTAAAAATTATTTTTACTTTATAATATTTTATTTGTTTATAGGGGAAACAAACATTATAAGGTCATATTTATCTTGCATATTTAATTAAAAGGTAACCGTCTTAAGACGGATGTTGTAGGGTGCTAATACCTTCCCTACACGTAATCGACTCTCGAACCCATTTTTTTGTTTTGAAGATCATTTTAGTTTTTCTATAGTTTTTCTTAATAAACTATGGTGACGACTCCTTTGTTTCCCTAAAAAGGGTGAAAAATCTTTTACGTTCGCTGGTCCCGTCATGACCCCACACTGAAAAATTAATATTGAAAATCATGACATTAAATTCATGACATTTAACATCGGTTGTGCGTTGAACCAATGAAAATTAAAAAATAAAAGGAAAATATGATACAATATGTTAGACTTTCTATGTTCATTATGATAACCATAGATATAAAATATTAGACTTTCTATATTGGTTAAGGTAATAATTGACGTAGAAAGTCTAATAATTTTTTAAATACATGGTTTGTTTTTCTTATATCTCCTATATATATCTCACTTGTAAATTGAAAGTCGTTTATAAAAAAATCCTATCCTAGACAATAAATTAGAATAAAACCATTATAATATATTATAAATGTAATTTCATATTTGTGTATTCCTACTTTATAAAAACTATGCATTTGTCTATTCCTAATTTAAAAAAAAATTGTTGTCCATCTATTTTTCCATTGGTAACGGTTCATTTTCCCAACATACATGTAATAACAAAAAAAAAAAAAAAATCAATATAATGTAATCTTGTATATAAGTTATTGAAATAATAATAAATATTACATCACTTAATTATGCTGAAAATTTTGAATCTCATCTACTACATGTTAGGTAGTCACACTCATAGTTATCAGATTGTATATTACACTCAAATAAAGTAATATAGTAATTAATATAAAATAATACATATATTAGATAATATAAAATAATTTACGTCAATTGTAATTCATTATGGATTGTTGCTTTTACTTTTGTCTATGTTGATGAAGATATTGATTAAGAAAATGTTTAAGTAATTAAGTATTAGAAAATAGAAAATGTAATTATAATATAATAAATACATTTCTATTTATAATTTTTCTTTATATCATCTTAGGTTTTTTGTAATGAACATAACCAACAAACAAGGTTTATTTTTATGACAATAAATACAAGTTGTGAAGGATGTATCTATAATTACAAATAGAAAAATATATTATTAATATGTGATATTTAAAAGAGAATATATACTTTTCTCAAAATAGTTCTTATTAAATGTTTAAGCCGAGCAATGAAGATTTGGAGGGTCTGCCTCATTATCTTCACTTTAGTAAGTAAGAGACTTGAGTATCAACATTTCAAACTTCTTCAATTACCATTCTCACTTAGTTAGGTGTTGAAGACACTATAAATGGTTGAAACTCCTCCTCAACTGAACCAAGGGCCTTAATCGTGACTAGTCCAATCATCCTTAACCCACATTGATCTGATTGAATAAAATAGGTGGTTAAAAAAAAGATAATATTAATTTGTTAGAAATAAATTATGTATGGTTGTTAATATTTAAAAATATAATATTAAGTTGATTTGATTTTTAGAAACCCAATTCTACATAATAATAAATAAGTATTAGATTTTTTATTTTTAATTTTATGATTGGGAAAAATCTTATAAGAAATTATATGTGAAGAGTTTGGAGAATAATTTTAATTAATGATTTGTATCTCAAGATATTGCGTATCATCATTTGAGATAAGAGAAAAAGTGAGGAATGACTCATATTTAGGTGCTTATAAGAATTATGGGTAGAGAAACAATTCCTAACTCTCATTAGATTTTTGTTAATATAATAAAATATAATATATTTATTTTAAATTATTTATAAAATTTCAATAAAATTTTGTTAATATAATATTTAAAAATAAAATATAGTATATTTATTTTGAGGTAATCATAAGTCCTTAAAATAATTTTATTCGTATAACAATTTTGATGAATAAATAATTTTAATGAGTTGTTAATTATCATAAGCCTCCAACATTCTATTTATGCTTGAAATAATTACCTCGTGTTTGATTTGACTGCTTCAATTTGATTTTAATTCAGTTTGGTATGACTTACTATGAAGTTGACCACTAAACTTTCTTATTTCTTTCTTTGGTAATATATGTTAATGAAATTGTTATTATTGGTGATGATTCTAAGGGTATCTAATGACTAAAATCTCATATTCTAAATTAATTTTAGATAAAGAATCTTGGTTCATTGAAATATTTTTTAAGTATTAATGTTACTCAATCTATATCAAGTATTGTCATTTCCCAACGAAAATATACTTTGCATATACACACTGAGACTGATATGCTTGAGCATCATCCTAGTGACACCCCTATAGATCCTCATCTAAAACTTCTTCTGGTCAAGGGGAACCTTTGGAAGACTTAGAAAGATATTATAGACTTGTTAGCAGACTTAATTACCTCATAATCACTAGCCTAACATTGCATTTGCAATAAGTGTAGTAGTTAATTCCTTAATGCTCCTTGTGATAGTCATTGGAATGTCCTCATGTGCATCACCCATCACATAAAAAATGCACTAGGTCGTAGACTTTTATTAGAGGACAAAAGTAATTCCAAAATTGTATTTTATTCTGATGTAGATTAGGTAGGTTCACCATCATATAGACGATCTACTTTAGGATATTATGTTCTTTTTAGAGATAATTTAATCTCATGGAAGAGTAAGAAACTCAATACAATTGCTAGATCTAGTATTGAAGTTGAATATCATGTCATAAAAGCATTTGCAAGTGAATTTACATTACTATAACAACTTTTCTTGAATAGTTCTAGTTAGAGGACATTCAAGACACTAAATTTATTTGTGACAATTAAACTACTTTTTATATTATATCTAATCTATTTTTCTATGAACAGACTAAATACATAAAGATAGATTATCATTTTATGAGAGAGAAAATACTCTTAGAAAAAATCACTATTAATTTATTAACTCTAATGAGAAGTTGGCACCTATCACTCAATAAATTTTGCATTAATTATATTTATAACAAGTTTGATATATATATATATATATATATAATTCAATTTGAGAAAAAAATGCTGAAAATATAATTTGAGTAGATTTACTATAAATAAGAATATATGTAAACATTTTATTTAATTTTAAATATAAATAAATTAGTGTATGTATGTTCATTGCATACAATTCCTATAATTCTCCAATTAGTATAGGCAAATTAATTTTTTCTTCTTATGTTACCAGATAGTAATAGGCAAAGAAACCTGAAGGGTCATATGATATAACACTACTTTATTTTTTAAATAGGGAAAAGAGCCTTCTTTCAATATTTTTTATTTGATTGTGAGTTGTTTATTTCTATATGCCAATGTTATCCCAATATTTGGTCCATTTTTTTCCGGTGACATAAAGATATATGGTCAATGCACTATTAGAAAAAGGCCTTTTTACATCGGTTATATTGGATATTTAACGTCGGTTAACGAGGTGTCGTTAAATCAGGCGACGTTAAATTTAACGTCGGTTATGGAAATAATCGACGTTGAAACTTTATGATATAACGTCGGTTATTTATGATATAACGTCGGTTATTGTTCTTTTCTCATGCATGGTGCAACCTTTTCCATGGCTAAAAAAATCACACTCACAGCTCCCAACCCAGAAAAACAATGCAGGCACAATTGACAATGATCTTAATGTAACCAACACAGTCCCCACCAAGGTCAAACGAACCACGAGAAGTGTCCCTAGAGACTCCCCTCCTCAACACAGTAACGAACCAGAAAACCACTTGGTACTCAATCAATGTCAAAGGTTCAACACACTCTCAAAATCACTTGGGAACCCACTCTCAAAAGTGTGCTACTAAGAACCCTAAACCAAACACAAACGAAATGAACAACAAAATGCTCCAGTTTTGCTTTGAAAAATCATGGCTCATACAAAAATGAAAACAGAGGCAAAAACGAAAAAATGAACAACGAAAATGAAAACAGAGGCTAAAAGGAAAACTTGAACAACGAAAACGAAAGTTACCTCCGATTAGGGAGACAGAGCGAAACAGAGGGAGAGAGAGAGCGAAGAGGGAAAAATGGCAGCAAAAGTCGCGACAGAGGGAGATAGGGGAAGCGCGCAGAAAAATAGAAGAAATGGGGCTGAGGGGTTTGAAATAATAACCATCAACGTCAGTTACTGAATAAACCGACGTTAAATCAATATACAACGTTGGTTTATTTAGTAACCGACGTTGATACTCAGCAATTTCACGACGGTTTAATCACAAATGACGTTATTTAATGACTATCCACGTCGGTTAAATAGATAACCGACGTTGTTATATTTTCGACGACGGTTGTATTTCTAACCGACGTGGAAAATGTAGTTATATTTACAACTTTGCCACCGCATCTAAAATAACGTCTGTTATATTTATAACCGACGTTGTTTGATGACGTTGAATCCCATTATTGTAGTAGTGATGGCTTAGTACATGCTAGAAAATGTGGAAAATGTGGCTCCACAATATGAATAAAGACCAGTGCTACTCACACGAAAAATAGCAGAAGTTGTTACTTCAACTTTGTATTGTCCTTTCTTATTAATAATGTGCTAAACAAAGGTTATAACCCCATGCTTTCATAGTAGCATGTTGGTCATGAAACATTTTCCAATTTATCCTATGCAGGGTCTTGGCGTAACATCACTTACTGTCGGGTTTGATAACGGATCTTATATACAACAGTTTCCCTATGACCAAAACAAAAAACCATTGCCATATATTTTTTTAGAACACTTTCTTATTCTAATTAATATATTATATTAAATAATATTACATGTTAGGTGTATAAAGATATAGTTGGAAATTCATAGGTATGAAAATGGGAGTAATATTGGGAGATATTTACTGATGGATAGTAAATAATAACTATATAAGAGAATACGATTTCATTTTCAACCCAAAATCTTAAGGATATAAGTTTATGTGTCTCTCTCACTTAAATGTTATTCAACTTTTCCATTTTTATCCAATGTAGGATTCCAACTCATCTTGAACTCTAATAATCTCTTCCTCAAATGTGAGTTACTTCCACATTGGCACTCCTCCTCTAGTGGAAGCATTTTTTAGTCACTTGAGTGATGACCTTTGTACTTTTGTACTTGTATTGCTGTCGTTTATAGCAGAGCAGGACATGCTTACCTAAAACCTATGTCAAGAAAACTTTTAATACAAGATCTACTAACTTAAGATATCTCTCCCACTCCTCGTCAATCAAACGAACATTGTCTCTAATACCATTGTCAAGTATCAAAGAAGATATTATAAAATATTCACCCATGTATAACAAAAAACAACTATAAAAAAGTATAATATTTTTTATAAAAATTTATAAATATAATTGAATTTATCATTTGTCTTCTTCATGATAGAATGAATTTATCACAATTCTTTTTAATAAATTTATAACGTTTAATGAAAAAAGGAAAAGTTAAACATTTTTAAAAAATAAATGAATGATTTAATGACTAATTCTAGATTTTAAAATCAATCACTATAATGGGTATTAATTTAGTTATTGATTTGATTATTAATTCAGTCATTAATTCGGTTACTGATTTAGTTATTGATCTGATTACTAATTCAATTATTGATTTGATCACATAATTGGTTATTAATTTGGTCATTATGCATTAGTGACTAACAAAAGAGTGACCAACAGGGGTTGATCACTATTCCGGTCATCGTTTGTCACTATTTTAGTCATTGTTTGTCACTATTTCGGTCATCGTTTCAAATAATGACTGTATTTAGTCATTTAGTGACCAAAATTTTAGTTACTACTTAATGTTGTTGTAGTGCATGTTACAAAATTAATGATAATGATCAAGACAATAATGATGAGATAACAAGAGAGAGTCCCCCTATTAAGTTTGTTTGGTACATTTTAATAATTTCAAGAATTAAGTATTTGTTTCTAACTCATGATGCTAAAAATATTTTATTCCATGTAGCCAATAAGAAATATGATGAAGCTTTAACATCCAGTTGATTCTTTGCCATCGAAGAATTTTTTATAATAATTTTCTTGAATTTAGAGATGATTCACGAAATCTTAAGCTTCTACAATAAATAGAATGAGTCTGTTTGTTAATTTAAGTTCTAATTGTAGTTCATGGCCTGTTTTACTCTAAATTTACAAGTTATCTCTAAGGTTGTGCATGAAGTGCAAGTACATTAGGTTATATATGATGATCCCTAGACCAAGACAGTTAAGAAATGACATAAATGTATATCTTACTTTGTTGATTGGAGATTTAAGATTATTGTATGATGAAGTGATTGAAGTGTTTGATGGGTTTGAAAATGAATCTTTTCAAATGAGTGCAATGTTATTTTGTACTACCAACAATTTTCTTACAAATAGTAACTTGTCAGGTTACAATGTGAAAGGGCATACAGTTCGTCTTATTTGTGAATAAAACACTAATTATGAAAAATTAAAACATAAAAGAAAGACAATATATCTTTGACATAGAAGATTTCTTAAAAGTTTTATCTTTATCGTAGATTGAGAAAAACTTGTAATCGACATCAAAAGAATAAATATTCTCGAACTCTTTTAACTGGTTTTCAAATATATGAAAACTTTAAAAATATTAATGTTATATTTGGAAAAAAAAAATCAAGGGTGACATATATTTAGTCTTGTATGACCTAACTAAGCACACCATAATGATGGAGGTAAAACAACAAAAGGAGATGGTGAGGCTGCTTGTGAGGTGGTAGTGGTTGTGAATGATAAATGTCACCTTGACTCTCACATCTCATTAGATGCATCCCTGTCTTGAGATCCACAACAGAAAAACCAACAGGATCAAAGTTAACAAACATTGATTTATCAATTATAAACTTTCAACTAGATACTAAGTTTTTAATAATCTAAGTTGCATGATGGACATTTTTTTAGGCCAAGGAAGGATTTGGGGAGGCAAAGTAGTGTGACCTGATAACATAAGAACAAGAAGAGAAGAGACATGGGAAAGGGAAAGAGAGAAATAAAATTTCTGATAATAATATATGAAAAAACCCTAAAAGATACAAGTCATAACAAGGATATAAATAGGATAATATATCAATAGTATTAAGACTAAATTATTCTTAACTAAAAAATGCTAATAAATATATAATATTTTAACATCCCCCTCAAACTCACAATGTATTAGCATGAAGTATCCACAGTTTGTCAATAAAAAAATGAAAACATTTAACAAAGTGAGATTTTGTAAACAAAACAAATCATCAATCTACATAGTCGAAGAAATGAAAGGCAATGTAATGGTTCCACGTTGAAGATGATGATGGGTAAAATGACAATCAATTTCAATATGATTCATGCGTTCATGAACTACTAAGTTATGAGAAATTTGAATAAAACTCTTATTGTAACAATACATAAGAGTTGATTGAGAAAGAAAAACACTCATGTAAAAAAGAAGCCAATGTAACCAAACAACTTTAACAGTAGTTAGAGTCATGACATGATATTCAGTTTCAATAGAAGAACGAGAAAAAAATATCTTGTTTCTTACTCTTCCAAGAAATAAGAGAGTCTCGTAGAAAAATGCAAAAACTTGTAATAGACTTACGATTAGTAAGGTCACTCGGCAAATCATCATTAGGATAAGCATGCAATTCCAAGGAAGATGATGAGGGAAATAGAAGATTCTGAAATTGAGTACCACGAAGTACTATAGTAGGAGAAACAACAAACTATAGTAGGAGAAACAATAAACTGACTCATAAGATGCACAATACAAGCAATATCAGGATGAGTAATTGTTAGATATACTAGAGTGCCAACAATAGTACGCTACATTGTGGGATCAGGTAAAGGAACATCATCAGAAGGAGTATATTTCACATTAATCTCAATAAGGGCGTCAAATGTGCAAGTATTAGAAAGAAAATTCTATTCTAGAATAGTTTCAATATACTTAGATGGATAGAGAAGATAGCCTCTAGGAGAATATGCAACTTCAATGTCCAAGAAATAATAAAGGGGTTCCAAATCCTTCATTTCAAATTATTTTGTCAACTGTAATTTTAGCATTCCAATTCCATTCATATCATCCCTAGTAATTATCATATCATCAATATATAAGTTGAGAATAATATGACCATAAGAAGTATTCTTCAAAAATAAAGCAAAAATTATAATCACTAGAACAAAATTCAAGAGAAGTAATAATTTTGGAAAACTTTTCAAACCAAGTCCGAGGAGCTTGCATGAGACCATAAAGAGTATTTCTTTGCATCCGTCTCTAAAGAGGTTGGGGTTGCTGATCACCTCCTTGGTCAGCCATTGTCTCCTCTTCAAATGCAAAACTCTCTTCAGGGGTAGGAGCGGATGAGCTTGGACTTTCCTGTATTTGGGCTAAGCGTTTCTGCTTCCTTGCCCTGCTGTTGTTTCTTCTAGTTATTCTCTCGATTTCCGGATCGAAAATCAATTGAGCAGCTAGAGTCTTACCTCGCATAAACAAGTTAAGCAAATATACCCTTTATAGGGGTGTCAATTCGAACAAGAATAATGAAGAATGAGAAGGGAAGATTTAAAAGGAAAACAAATACATGAAACTCTAATAGCACATTTTAAACCAAATTCGCAGCATCGGCACCAGAAAACTTGTTGGGTTTTCAAATAAAATCTCTCGGCAAGTGTACCGAATAGAGGGTATCGAACACAGGGATTTGGAAAAACTATGCCCACAAGGGTTTAATGTATTATCAGATTTTAAAGAGTAGATGTTGAAAATATTAAGTAAGAATAAGTGCGATAAATTGGAATAAATTGTAATAATAAAAGCGTATAGGAATCAGATTATCTTGTAATCTCTTCAAAACTCAGAAGCAACCAATTGCAATTCCTTCTTTTGATTATCAAAATAAATATTTAGTTTCCGTCAATCCCTTGATCGAAAACCCTAAAAATGCCCAAAGTCTTTTTCAATTCCTTTTAAAAGATCAATAGAAATTTTTGCAATAAAGATCAGATTTCATAAAACCCAATTACGCTAATTTCGTTCCCAAAATTAGGTAAATTGGAGGTTAGGGTCGAAATCAGAGAAGATATAATATTTCCACAAAAATATCCTTTCAAAAGATGGAGATGAATGTGCACAACCAAAATCTTAATCAAAATAAAGAATTACATAGATGCAGAAGAGTAATGAGGAATTACAATTAAAACCCAATCCCTATACAAAAAAGTACCTTAGCCACTCATGGTGGCCCGCTTCCAAAACATGATTGAAAGGAAAGAAACTCTAGCCAAAGATGCCTCTCTGAAGCATTTGGCTTTATCTTTTAAGGAAAAAGCCTAACCCTAGTAGTTACTTCCTTCTTTCCTGTGTAGAAAGTTGTGTGTTATGTTGTGTTTTTAGAGCTGCGTCTCACATTCTTTATATAGGCCATTTGGTTGCAACAAAAAAATGAAAGATAAAAGATGAAAGATGAAAGATAAAAGATAATAACAGAAATAATCTTCAGAATTTCTCCAGCTTTTCAATTATTTCCAACTTTCTTCTTCACTTTTAATGGCCTCCACTAACTTTAACAAACTAGATACTTTTACCGTCATTTATCTCTAATTTCTTTTGAAAAGTGCCTTGAATTGATCTTCTTTTCATGAGCATATAAACACTTAACAGTAGTCATCTTAGCAATTGGGACAAAGGTTTCTGCACAATCCAAACCATATTCTTGAGAGAATCCTTTAGCAATTAGATGAGCTTTATAATGCTCAACACACCCATATGATTTTGTTTTAATCATGTAGACCCACCAAGAGCTAATAACTTATTTTCTTAGAGGAAGAGATACCAAGTCCCAAGTATTTGTCTTATATAAATAAGAAAGTTCCTCTTCCATAGCCTATTGCCAAAGTGGATCAAGTGTTACCAAGTAGTATCAAGAGGGGGGGGGGGGGGGAATTGATACAATAAAAATTAAACCTTAAGCGTTTATTTGATTCAAATTTTAGCCCTCTTGAATTTATCAGTCTTAGCAGATATTTAAGATAGCGCAACGGAAAAATAAAGAGATAAGGGAAAGAGAGAGATAACACCAGAGATTTATACTGGTTCGGGTTAAACCTTAACCTTACGTCCAGTTCCCAATCACCTCAACCTGAGATGATCACCCACTCTCACTATCTTTAATTTATCACAATTTTACAACCACTAATCACAAGTGAAACATGCAAAATAGAAAATTAAAGATAATCCTCACAATCTCTTGAAACCCACAAGAGATTACCACACATTCCTTGAGTCACACAAGGAATGAACACACCTTCCTTGAATCACACAAGGAATACTAACACCTCCTCTGAACAGCCTCAGAGGATGAGTACAAACAAGGAAAATATCACCTGGAGTGAAGATCTCAAACTGTAGCACCTGCTCTGCTCAGAGTTTTCTCAAGATAAAAGATTAAAGTACAAAACTGTATTCTCTTTTTCAAATCAGAATTCAGTGGCTCAAGATGCTTAGAGAAAATGTGTAAAGCTTTTCAGAAAGTATATTGCTTAGAATGTTTCAGTCAGGTGTGTTTCTGAAAAGCCCTGATATGCTTATTAAATAGACAGATATTCCCAAATGAAATGAAATCTTTATTTTAATTCGAAATCAAATCTTTTACTCTGTTCAGAGTTGTTCAGAAAATAAAATCAAAGATACCCCTTTAATTGTTGGAGGACAAATATTCCCAAATAAAATAAAATCTTTATTTTAATTTGAAATCAATATGATTTACTTTTTCAGAGCCTCACAACGTTCACAAAATCAAAATCAGATATTCCATTAATTGTTGGAGGATTTTTCACAACATTTGATTTTCAAAAATCTCCGAGCATAATCGATTATGTTAAGGACATATTCGATTATTGCCGCAAGTAATACATTTATAAAATTCACATAATCGATTAGATAATCGATTATTGCCGCATCTCATTTATTTCCAAAATCCATAATCGATTATGTAATTGATTATTGCAGTGTTTTATAGTTTTTTTAGAAATAGTTTTCTTGAGAAAATACTCTGATCTGAGTGATGATTACCTTTTGATTTCATTCACTCACAGCTTATAAACTAAGTCTTCAATGTCTTTGAGCTTGCTTCCATCTTGAGTTTTCTTGTAAATCTTTGAGCTTCCTTTAGTCTTCTTGAATTGACTTTGATGTCCTAATTCTTGATTTTCTTGATCATTATTAAAACACTTGAATTACATGAATAGAGTTGTCCAATCTTCAAATAGTGGTAACAATCTCCCCCTTTTTGATGATGATCAAGAAAAACAATATGTGTACCTGTGTGTTGAGACTAATCCAGAAACTTTCAACAGTATTAGTATTGATTAGCATATATAACTATTAAAGCTCCCCCTGCTTATTATATAATCCAACAGTCCACAAAATAAGCAGAAATCAACACACACACATATAAATAATTCTCCCCCTTCTTACTAGATCATTATTAAAAAGGACATTAAAGAATTTAAAATAAGTAATTTAGAACATAGCTCAAAAGATTAAAAAAATGCAAACTTGGATTGGAAGATGAAAATTCCTTCCTTTAGTTGTTTGATACCACTTGTACCACTTGTTGTTTGATTTGTAGTCCAAGAAAGAATGTTAGCTCGCCCATCATTGACATTCCAAATTCTTCCTGCATAATCTTGGCAAACTCTTGGCAAAGATCATTGTTAGTAGATCCAAAAAAAAAAATTATATCATAATGATAAAAGACCTTAATTCTTTACTTGAATCCAAACATATTTTCCAGAGGGAACACCTACATGTTTTATTAAACATTTATTTACCGTATGACCATGTTTCATGCAATAAAAACATTTTGGTCTATAAAATGTAGGTTTATAGGTTGTATTTTTAAAATTGTTCACAAAAGATTTTTGAAAACTTGTTTGTGTAGATTCTTTTACAAAAATAGTCTTTTGTTTTTCTAGACTTTTTCTAGGGATAAAACCAAGTCCAGCTTTACAAGAATTTTCCTTTTGAGAATTTAAAATTGTATCAAGATTTACACTTGATTTGGAAAACTTTGAAA
>BDMB01000059.1:0-195213 GCA_016859785.1 Macrotyloma uniflorum
GTAAAACCATACCTTAAGTAAGAGTTTTATTATTTTATAACAAAATTATTATTATTGTAATAAATTACATTAACCTTAACATTGACTAATTTAATTATTTTTTTTGGATAGTTCATTCTTGGAAAGTGTACCGAATGCTTCTACTCGTATTCATTCAGATTTTCCTACATGGTTCACAAAACAAGTATGTTAATTAAGAAATATCTTAGTTTTCAATTTTGTATTAAATAATCATGTTCTTTTTATGTGTCATACATTTGTAGGTTAACAATGAGCCATTAAGTGTGAGGAACCAACACTTGAGGGATTTATCACAACGTCTTTTGACTTGTGTTAAAGAATGGCACACATACTTTGTCAATGGTTACAAATTTCATACTCATGAATGGAGTCATACCAAAAAAACAATAAATAGTGGAGTTTGTGTTAAGGGCCTTACAGAAGGAGGCGAAAGTGATTTTTATGGGATCATTCAACGCATTTATGAACTAGAGTACAATACTTCAAGTTATCCTAAAAATGTAGTTTTGTTTTATTGTGATTGGTTTGACCCATCAAGTAAAGGTACTAGACTTGATCCTAAATATGGTATTGTAAATATTCAAATAGATAGAAGATATAATCATTTTGATCCATTTATTATTACACAAAATGTAAGGCAAGTGTATTATGTACCGTATTCATCATCACGAACAGATAAACACAATTGGTGTGTTGTCATTAAAACAAAACCAAGGAGTCGCATAGAACATTCTGTTGAGGAAGATCATGTAGCCTTTCAAGAAGATGAAATGTCACATGTAGATGAAATCATTGAAGTTGAAACTATATCTGGATTGCAAGATTTACAAGCTGATTTGGAAGAAGTAAATATCTCTCATCTTGAGTCATCAAACCAACAAGTGGATGAAGAAATAGTAGAAGATAATGAAGAAGGAGAATTTGAAGATGACTTTGAAGTTTATGTTTCTGAAGAGGATTAGTATTTTTGTACTTTACTTGCTACTTTCATTATTTACTAATACATGTGACTTGGTGACGTTAATTATCCCTATGATAATATGAAGTTATAATTTGACCCATTTTACATAGTGATTGCATTATACTTGCTATATGTATTGCTTTAACGTGGTATTGATACGGGTAAGCTCTGGTTTTTTATTGGCTAAAACAGAATTGCATCATATTGCATTGCATTGCAGGTGAGTTTTAATCAAACTTGGGTTCTTGCAGGTTCTCTTGAAACATAATGAAGAGGAAACGTTATGTCCTACACCCATCATCAACCTCATGTCCTACTCCCATACAACCCCCTAACCCGCACCATCCCCTACACCCGCACCATCCCCCTACACCCGCACCATCCCCTACTCCAGCACCATCCCCTACACCTGCACCATCCCCTACACCAGCACCATCCCCTACACTCGCACCATCCCCTACACCCGCACCATCCTCATCCTCGACTATCAGATCAATACCATCAAGACCATGTTTATCTCCAATTGTTCCACCTAGACCATCTCCAATCCCATTTATATCCCCAATTGTTATATTCACATCATCCTCAATTGCAACATCCACATCATCCCCAATTAGTGCATCCACATCAGTCCCAACTGTTACACCCACATCAGTCCCAACTATTACACCCACATCAATCCCAACTATTACACCCACATCAACCCCAACTGTTACACCCACATCATCCCCAACTATTTCTGAAACTATAGATGATCAAGACTTTTTAAGTAATGATCGTCCTATGATTCAACCCATTGGTAGAGGGTATGCATTTTTTAGAATATTAATTATATTTTTACTTTTATATAACAAATCAAATGACTTTCAAAATTTCATGATTTGTTTTACATCTTTTAGGTTTCATCCATGTAAAATTGCAGCAAAGGCTATCACGTTCACCATTAGACAACAATATCAAAAGCCTTGGCTTACGTGGGAAGCAATTCCTAAGAAAGATAAAGAGATATTTTTTCAAAGATTTAAGGTATTTTTAGTTCATTCCCCCTCTGACTTCAATTTTAGTTTATTAATTATCTATTGATATTTAATATTTATGTTTAAACTTTTTTCCTCCTTATATAGAGACATGTAAAATGGAGACCTAATGATGAAAAACAAATAAAGAAAAATTTCAACTCAAAAGCATCTCACAGACTTTCTAAGATGTTCATGGAAGCTCGAAATATTGGTAAACGTCTGATGTGGATTGGAGAAAGTATATGGAATAATTTGTTAGCCCATTGGAGTACAACTACTTATCATATAAAGCGTGAACGAGTCAAGAAAAATAGGGCATCTGATAAGGGTGGGTGTATGCACACTGGTGGCTCCATTAGCATGCATGAGCATGCCATCCAAATGGTATATACATTATAAAATCAATTTTGTTTAATAATTAATTAACAATGTGTGATGTACACATATTTATTTATAATTTTTTGTTTCCAATCGAAAGAAATTGGTCGGACTCCATTTATTGATGAAGTCTTTGAGAAAACACATATAAGAAAAAATACAGGTGACTTTGTTGATAATAGATCAAAGAGGACTCATGTAAGTAACTCTTATGATGATATGTTTTTTTTTGTAATATTTAATATATTCATGAAATAACATTTATCTATGTATTACAGGAAGATTTTCAAGTTAAACTTGCTAATGCTAAGTCTGATCTTTCAACACGTGTTGGTAGCTCAGAATGCACTCCCCTAGACCCTATTGAAGAGGAGAAGCTTAGAACACGATGTTGGGTGGCTGCTGCTGGTGAAAAGAAAAAAGGATATTTGTATGGGTTTGGTGATCTTGCTCGTGTTTACAATGATGGAGATGGTAACATCCTTAAGAATACACAAGCATCTTCTAGTCAATCTCATGATACTGAAGAGATTAACAAACTTAAAGAACGACTTGTAGTCAGTGAGGCATCAGTTCGTCTTTTGCATTCAAAACTTGAGACATTTATTAAGGCTTTTGTCCCATATATTCCTTCTGAAGCAGCAGAAATAGTTCAGACATTACTTCAAGAACATGTTGATAATAATCAAGAGCAGCAACAAATGAATGAACAAGATGACCAACAACAGGAACAAGATAAGGATCAACAGGAAACTGAAAATGATGGAGTTGAATATAATGATTATTAGATAGTTTAGCTTAGTTTATACACTTTAACTTTTTCATTTTGTAATAGTTTAAATTGAAATTTTCATTGCATTATTTGACATTTTAGTTGAATTTGTGAAATATTGAATTAGTTGAATGTTAAACTTGTTGAATATTATATTAAAAATGTTAAATATAATTGTTGTGTGTCTTGTTTTTAATTTTAATGTTTAGTAAGTTTCATTATTTGAATTATAATAAATTCAATAAAATATATTGAAAAATATGTTATAATTTTGAATTATAGAAAAAAAAAATTCTCACAAATTTTTTCGTAAAAAATATTTATAAAAAATTTTCATGAATTTAATTTCCCACTGACTTGTCTATGGGAAACTTCCCACTGACTTGTCTGTGGGAAATAATGAAAAATAATTTCCTACTAGGCTTTTACCTACAAACTTATGGCAGTGGGAAGTTCGTGGGAAAAAACTAATTTCCCACTGATTTTTAAGTGTTACCCATGAATTTGTTCCGTGGAAAATATGAATTTTTTTTTGTAGTGATAAAAGAAGAAGTCTATGTTTGCCAACCCCCTGGATTTGAAGACTATCAACATCCCAATCATGTTTATAAGCTGAAGAAAGGTCTCTATGGACTTAAACAAGCACCAAGATCATGGTATAAAAGACTTAGTAATTTTCTGTTAAGTCAAAATTATATAAGAGGTAAAGTAGATCCTACTCTATTCATTAAAGAATCTCATAAACATATTATTGTTGTTCAAATATATGTTGATGATATAATTTTTGGATCTACTAATAATGATCTTTGTCAAGAGTTTGCCAAGCTTATGCAGGGAGAATTTGAAATGTCAATGATGGGGGAGCTAACATTCTTTCTTGGACACTTCATCTCCCAATCCAAATATTGCCTAGAAATTCTGAAGAAGTTTGAACTCGAAAGCTCAAAGGAAGCAGCTACTCCAATGGCACCCTAAAAAGGTAAGATGGTTGACCAAACCAAATACAGAGGTATGATTGGTTCCCTGCTTTATCTTACTGCTAGTAGACCAGATATAATGCATAGTGTTTGTGTGTGTGCTAGATTTCAATCATCACCAAAAGAATCACATCTAGTTTCTATTAAAAGAATTCTAAAATATTTAAATGGAACTAGGAATTTTGGACTTTGGTACCCCTCAGGATCCTCCCCTAGCTTAATAGGTTATTTTGATTCAAATTATGGAGGATGTAAGATAGATAGAAAAAGCACTAGTGACACATGTCATTTATTAGGATGTTCCTTAGTTTCATGGCACTCTAAGAAGCAAGCATGTGTAGCTCTATCCACCACAGAAGCTGAGTATATAGCAGCAGGTAGTTGTTGTGCACAAATTTTGTGGATAAAGCATCAATTAGAGGATTTTAATATTTTTCTAGATCACATACCCTTAAAGTGTGATAGTACTAGTGCCATAAACCTTACTAGGAACCCTATCATGCATTCTAGGACAAAGCATATTGAAATTAGGCACCATTTCATAAGAGATCATATAGTTAAAGGAGATTGCGTAATTGAATACATAGATACTAAAAATCAATTAGCCGATATTTTCACTAAACCATTACCTAGAGATAGATTCCTTGAACTAAGAAGAGAATTAGGAATTTTGGATGGTAATTCTGTTTTGTGAATATTGGGCTGAGTTTTGTATTTTTTTTCTTTATTGTCCTTTTTAATTATGATTTAGTAAAAAGGGGGAGAATTTTCTGATGTGTTGTGTGTTGATATGCTTATTCTCTGGACTGTTGAATTATATCATAAGCAGGGGGAGCTTTAATAATTAAATAAGTGTTAATCAATACTAATACTGTTGAAAGTTTCTGGATTAGTCTTAACACACAGGTACACATATTTTTTCTTGATCATCATCAAAAAGGGGGAGATTGTTACCACTCTTTGAAAATTGAACAACTCTACACAAGAATTCAAGTATTTTAATAATGATCAAGAAATTCAAGAATCAGGACATCAAGAAAACTCAAGTTGGAAGCAAGCTCAAAGACATAGAAGACTTAGTTTATAGTTGGGAGTGAATGATATCAAAAGGTAATCATCACTTAGCTCAGAGTGTTTTCTCAAGAAAACTGTGTTTCGAAAAACTATATTTCTCACTGGAATAATCGATTATGTAATCGATTATGTGATTCTAAAAATAAATAGCTTGCGGCAATAATCGATTATGTAATCAATTATGTGATTTTAAAAATAAATAGCTTGCGGCAATAATCGATTATGCAATCAATTATGTGATTTTAAAAATAAATAGCTTGCGGCAATAATCGATTATGTAATCGATTATGTGTTTTTTTAAAATGAAAAGCTTGCGGCAATAATCAATTATGTCCATAACGTAATCAATTATGTTCGGAGATTTTTGAAAAATAAACGTTGCGAAAAATCTTCCGAAAATTAAAGGAGTATCTTGATTTTTATTTTGTGAACGTTGTGAGGCTCTGAAAGAGTAAAACGTATGATTTCGAATTAAAATAAAGATTTTATTTTATTTGAGAATATTTGTCTATTTAAGAAGCATATCAGGGCTTTTCAGAAACACACCTGACTGATACATTCTTTACAACATTCTTTTCTGAAAAGCTTTACACTTTTTCTCTGAGTATCTTGAGCCACGAAATTTCATGTTTTGAAAGTGAGAATATTTTTCTGTGCATTAATCTTTTGTGAAAAATCTTGAGGATACTCTGAGCAGAGCAGGTGCTACAGTTTGAAAGCTTCACTCCAGGTGATATCTATTTTGATTATAATCATCCTCTGAGGCTGTTCAGAGGAGGTGTTTCTACTTTCCTTGTGTGATTCAAGGAAAGTGTTTCATTCCTTGTGTGATTCAAGGAAGGTGTTTCATTCCTTGTGGGACTTAAGGAATGTGTGGTAATCTCTTGTGGGTTTCAAGAGATAGTGAGGTCTATCTTTAATTTTGTATTTTTGCATGTTTCACTTGTGATTAGTGGTTGTAAAAATTCTGATAAATTAAAGATATAAGAGTGTGGGATCATCTTAGGTTGAGGTGATTGGGAACTGGACGTAGGGTTAAAGGTTTAACCCGAACTAGTATAAATCTCTGGTGTTATCTTTCTCTTTCCCTTATCTTTTAATTTTTCCGTTGCGCATTATAAAATATATGCTAGACTAATTATTTCAAGAGAGTTAAAATTTGAATTAAATAAGAGTTAAAGTTTTAATTTTTATTCCATCAATTCACCCCCCCCCTCTTGATGCTACTTGGCAACATTCTTTAGCTTTCTTGCAAGTTTATTCGCGCATTAGTTTTGTTATAATTCGAACACAATGCTGGAAACGCTTACATCTCACAATGCTTGGAATTGACAGCTTTCTTGGATTCATTTTATGCTTCTACTGTTCTTTGCATCTGGAAGTTTAAACTGTGATTCTTCACATCATTAAATCAAAATAGAAAGAGTGCCAATAGCCAAGATTGACTTGAGTGTAGTGTATGCCAATATTGTTTTCGAGTTTCTTGCATTTAAATTCTCCCAATTTATGTTTTTTGTGTTTAATTCAAAGTAATGCATTTTGATTCTTCAATTCAGTAACATTTGTGAATTCTGTGGATTATAAACCAGTGAAGAAGGATTCCTTGGTGTCCTTTTAAGATTATAGAGCACTTAAATATCTTTGAAGGGAATAAAGTGGAGAAATCTACATAGAAATATTCCAATTCTATAACTTTGATTGGTTCCAGCACCTCTAAGCTGTTTTTGGTCTGTATGGATTAAATTATATTAGTTGTAGTTTGGTTCCAGCTTCATAATTATTACTATTACATCATTAGCAAACTGTATTTTTACATGCTTTCATAATTGCTTAGGCTACATAGAACTATCCTGCATTTTTCATTTTAGCTCTTATTTTTCCAAGAAACCAAAACCCCCGAAATTGCATCCTTGCATGTGTATATAACATTGAATCATCCTACATACAATTCAGAAAAATCAAAATATCATAATTTGCATTCAATTTCTCATCTTAGGAATTTTAGCATAATTCATTCTCCATCTAGCTTCAACATTGATATTCATCACATACATGCTGCATAATTGCACTCCATTCTCATTAAAACATAGTTGCATCATTCCCCTTCTCAATTAGCTGAAATTCCAATAGTGGAACAATTTACAATAGCTTCATCCTACATCCATCCACAACATTCATTGCATTTAATTCATCATACCTTCATATTTTAGATTCATCCAAAATTTTCCCTCCTCCACATTTCATTTCATTCATTCAATATTAGATTAGGTGCCTACTCATACACAGCTCCTAGGATTTGACACATTGGTTGACCCTATACTACATTAAGGAAAAATTCAAGTATTTGATACAAGTTACATGACTGAAATCTTGTTTATCATACACATAAAAATTTAATTTTGAAATGAGACATATACACCAAACATGTCATTTTCAGGGCAACTTTGTTTCCATTTATTTCAATTATTGTGTTACCTAATAGTATTCCAAGATACCTTTCAAGTTTTTCTACCTTCTCGTCTTATTCTTCTAGGATCGAAAGGGGATGTACCTACAATTATCTTCCCTTCTTGGCTTATCTTCCCTCCTCTCCTTACTTGGTGTGATTCAAACTTGTCATGTAGCATTCTCCGGCTGCCCTCTGGTCCCCATGGATGGTTATTACAATTCCATTGAGCGTTGGGAACTTCATAGTCAAGTGGAGGTGGACACTATGACTCCATTTTTATTAAGCGATGGTCGTCTCAATAGCATGTTATAAGGTGAGTTAGCTTCAATGATGAGATACTAGACCTTCATCACTCGGTAATGTGTGTTTCTTTCCCTAAACTTTGTATATACGTCAATATACCCCTTGGAATGTGTTTCAGTACAAAATATCTGCTAAGCTTCCTTGGTTGATAAGTGTCTTTCGAACAAAAAAATGTGTTGCCTCCACTACGATGACCACGGGGTCGTTGTACTAAGGATCGATTCCTTTGAAGTTAACATTTGTAAAAGTAATGGGGGGCATTCTTGGCCACATGTTGTTGGTTGTGGTGTTGACAGACTATATGTTCATGAGATGTTGTTTCTTGATTGAGTTAGAGGCTCCTCCACCCGGAAAGTCCCCGACAATGGTGTTAATTACCCCTCAAACCCGTTCAGGATATATATCCTCCTCTCTACCATTATCTCTTTGATCTACAACCCTGGGTTTGGGCTGGTTGTAACCATCTCAACGCCTCTACTGGTTATCGTCATTCCTCCCCATATAGCGTTTCTTCCTCTCTCTTCACAAATTTCTTTAGATGCCTGACTTGTATCAACTCCTCAATTTTATCCTTCAAGGCTACACATTCTTCTGTGGAATGTCCATAATTCCTATAGTATCGACAATGCTTACGAAGATCTGCATTAGGTGGTGTTGGTACCTTCCTTAGTGTTTGGATTAAGTCAGTGTTCAATGCCTCCTCAAGAGCTCATCTATGGTCCCCTATCAGTGGTGTATATGGGAAAATTGAGACCCTCAACTTTCTCTAGGTCTCAATTAGAATTGATGTCTTCTTCCCCTATCCTTCTCCTATTTCACCCTATCGCCTTCCTTCTTTCCCTTAGGGAGTTTCTTCCGATACTTATTCAACTATTTCATTTGCATGAATTCGGTGGATCTGATTCTCACCTCATACAATGTTTTGGCAAGCCGTTGGGATAGGTCATCCAAGAAATGTCCCAGCCTGAGGGTTGTTACCAAGTGGTGTCTGGCTATCAGGGGTTCCAACCTTGGAATCCACAAACAAATTTTGGAGTATTTTTCCATGAACGAAAGTAATGATCCTCTAAGTCACATAGACTAAGATGTCATGTGGTGAAGGTCGATGAAGGTCTTACTAGTTGTTTCTAAGGAATAATTGGTTAAGGCTACCCTAATGTGAGACGAGGGTAGGGAATTGTGAGATGACTATGGGATAAAAAAAAAGACTCAATGGTCGGCTAGTTAAGCCTATGGTCCAAGAGTATCTAGTGTTAACCCTAAATATCTGAAATTCATACCGTCTTCCGAAAGTCGTTTGTCTTGTATACTTATTTTTTAATATGTAAAGTCTTAGGTAGACCCTTCCACTTGAAATATGAATTTGTATTGTGAAAATGGTAATGTTTGAAATTGGATCTTCTACATAAATATTCTATTAGCTTACCCCTTTTATTTTTTTTGAATTGTTATAATCATATTTTTTACATGAAAATAAATAGTATGTTAAGAGAACCTTTAATAGAGAAAAATAGAAAATAGTAAATATTCTTATTTGTGATGTAATTTAATAGTTTAGTAATGACCTTAAAATATTTATATATTTTTGGGAGAATAATATAGAATAATGTAATAGTAGTATAATTGTTTACTTTAATTAATACTTAAATCTCACCCTATTTAGTAGAATATTTTAGTGTGTTACAATTCATTTTCATATAATTTTATCTCTTTAAATTTATAATTTTTTATGTTTTTTTAAAATATATTAAAATTTTGTTAGATTTTAAATTAAAAAAATAAGGAATTAAAGAAATAAAGAAAATTTTTATTTTTTATTTTCTTTTATTTATATTATACTATATATATTTAACATATTATAAATATAATAAATATTTAATGTTTAAAATATTTATATTAACTAATATATTATCAATTAATAATATTAATTTTAAATTTATAATAAATTTACATGTATCATGAAAACTATTTAGAATAAGTTTGTGTCTGATGAATGAAAGTGTTTACTGGGCCTTTGTTCCGTATGTACCTCATCAATGAATTGGGCTATCGTTGGGCCGAAAGCAAATTGGAATTGTGCAGGCCGATGCACCTCATTTTGTTTGTAACTAAAAATAGTTAAAAATTGAATGAATTTCTTTTTAATTTACTTTTGCTAATTTATGTGGTGTTAACCTTTCTAAATTTTCATTTGTTATACCTCTAATTGTATATATCTATTATGATATTTTTCATAATATGACGTGTCCTTATTAAATTTTACCATGGAGAAATATTTTGTCCAAATTTGTAAAATAAATATTTTATCTTTAACATCTTGTAAAGAAAAAAATTACTAATCTTCATACACATAATGACATGAAGAATAAGATTAAATATTGAGTATTAATTTAAATTAAAAATTGAGGTAAATATTTAAAAAATATTTATTAAACAAATTAGGTCCTTGAAAGATAAGAAAGATTTTCCTCCAAACTGTATATACGAATTTAATTAAATATGACTTTCTATATAATTCTATATTTATCTAGGATATTTAATATGAAATTTAATTTACTCACTTGAAATTAAATATCTATTTTCTATTTTCCTATTAGGATTAGAAATTATTTAAAGAAAAAAAATATTATTTAATTTGTAACATACTAAAGTGATAGATAATTTTATATAATATTTAATTATTTTATAAATATATATATATATATATATATATATATTTATATTATATTCATATCGAAGTTATTACTAAAAATTAAATAATTTATTATTAAATAGTTTATTTATACTCATCAAACAAATATTCTATTATTTAGAGGAATTTCTGTTTGACCTACTATCTGCTCTTTTTTAGATTAATTATAATAGTAAAATCAAAATAAATTATACAAAAAGAGTAAGTTAGTAAAAAATATAAGTTAAGTATCAAAGTTGTTTAAAATTCAAAAATTCACGATATAATTCACACCTCAAGTGTAAAGGTTTACTTAGGATTTTATGCATTTAAGCATACTTATAATCAAAAATTTCGAAAAATTATATGAATTTCAAATATTTGAGATTAACACCTGATATATGCTCTTAGAACATGAGCCTAACCAATCAACCACTAAATCTTTTTCACCGAGAATCATCCCATAACTCCCCACATCTATCTCACATCAAGATAGTCTTAACCAATTGTCCCTTAGAAACAACTAGTAAGACCTCCATTTCACAACATGACATCTTAGTTTATGTGACGTAGATGATTATTAAGGTCTGGATACCCCATAAATTCATACACACTAAATTACAATTTTTCATCATATTTACAACATAACTCAAACCTCCTCTCAATAGAAGTTCCACAGGCCTCATTACTATTTTAAATTTGCCATGCATCATTCCTCATAACTCACAATAATATCATTCATCCCTTTAATCCAAATTTGAACTTAAATCATCTCCCACTTAAAGGGTAGATCCGCTCAGTGGAATGTAGAATGCAGATTCGCTTAGAGGAATGTAGAATGCAGATCAGTTCAGCGGAATGTAAAATGCAAATCCGCTCAACTGAACCTGATCCACTCAACAGATTTGCACCCGAGAACAGTCCTAAACTGGGACCATTCCATTGACTGAACTTGGCTTGCACTCAATGGATTTTATGTAGATAAGAAACTTTGCAAAAAAGGTCCACTCCAAATTCATTGATCCAATAATCATTTTAACACTTTAAATGAGTTCTAAAAGGTTTATTCCATGTCTGTTTCTACCAAATTGATGGATCAAGGGATTTAAAATAGCTATTCTACCCAATTTCTACAACTCAATTAAGGTTTACCAATATGTGACGTGTGTAAATAGCGGGGAAATAAATGAGGGAAAGGAACAAGGATCACGAAGACACGTGGCAAGCGATCCGCTAAATAAGGAAAGGAGGAAAAGTGTGAGGCAGCGCAGAATGAATTTCCTTTTAAGGGATTTTGTGACCTAAGGAGGCAACGTTGGTGGTATGACCTAATTCTGATTTTTTCTTTCTCTCTGATTATTCTTACTCTTCTCCTCTGATACATTCCTGACTCTGATTCTGCTTATTCTTGCCGTCAGGTTCATCTGAAGATAATCAATCGTGTTCATCTGAAGATAATCGATTGTGTTCGCACATTTTGGCATTTTTCCCTTTTCCGTTTATCTCTACTGTTTCATAATTTCTGTTGCTGTTAATTCTGTCATTTCAAGTAATTGTGTTGAACAATTACTGTTGTATTCGGATCATTATAATTCTGGAAGTATAATTACTGTTTCATTGGTGCTTTCATTAACTCTTCATGGCGGAAAATACCAGATTGAAGGAATTACAAACGGAATTGAAAACCCAGGGAAGTGAGATCCAACGTATACTGGAGAGATTGGAAACTCGCGATCGACAACAGAAGGAGTACAATGATGAAAATGATGCTAAGTTTGCCAAGATTCAGGAGGCATTGGACAAGATTTTGGCAACGACTTATGGCAATGAATTACCGGCACACGAAGAGAACTCGAACTTGAGTGTTGAGGTTGTGATGAAGGAAATTGTCTTGGAATTTCCCCATTTCGATGGATCAAATTCTGTAATGTCTTGGATCTTTAAGGCAGAGAAATTTTTCAATTACCATAACACACCAGATGCTTCAAGGGTAGAAGTTACAGCAATGCATTTTGAAGGAGATGTGGTACCTTGGTTCCAAATGCTGCAAAGAATGGGAGCAATTGCGTCTTGGCCTCAACTGATGCGAGCTCTAGAGTCTCAATTCGGACCATCTCCGTTCGATTGTCCCATGGGGGAGTTATTCAAATTGCAGCAATCAGGTACTATTGCTGAGTTCCATCTGAAATTCATGTCGCTTGCAAACAGATCTAGGGGATTAACTAAGGAAATGTTGCTTAATTGCTTTATAAGTGGATTAACAAAAGAGATAAGAAGAGATGTAATAGCTATGGCTCCAAATTTCTTATTGAGAGCAGTAAGCTTGGCTAAGTTGTATGAAGATAAATATATTTCTATAAGTGAAAGTAACATTACAAAATCACATTACCCAACACATACCACCAGATATTCACCATCTACGACTACAACTTTTACAAACAATTCTAAACCAACACCAAAATCCAACTTACCACCAGTATTACCCACACCTAATGCCCCACCATTAAAACCACCAAATGTTAAGAAAATAAGCTCAGCTGAGATGCAGTTGAGGAGGGAAAAAGGACTTTGTTACTTCTGTGATGAGAAGTTTTTTTTCAGCCATAGATGCCCAAACAGGCAAATTCTCTCCTTGCAATTGGAGGATGTTGATTCTTCTGAATTGGAAGGGACTGATATGTCAACATATGAGGCTGAAGAGGGAGTATTGCAGGAGAACAGTACCGATCATCACGTATCTTTGAATGCCTTAAAGGGAGGGATAGGAGTTGGAACCATACGATTCATGGCTTATATTGATAAACTACCTGTAACAGTCCTAGTGGATGGAGGGAGTTCTGATAATTTCTTGCAACCGAGGGTAGCTAAATTTCTGAAATTGCCAATTCAACCAGCTCCAATGTTCAAGGTGATGGTGGGAAATGGAAATTACATGACTGCTGAGGGTTTGGTGCAGGACTTACAGGTTCAAGTACAAGGGAATGCTTTCAAATTACCGGTATTTTTATTGCCGATTTCTAGAGCTGATTTAATTTTGGGAGCAAGTTGGCTAAAGACAATTGGTCCCCACATTGCTGATTATGATGCCTTACAATTAAAGATCATGACGAATGACAAGATGGTAGTGCTGCAAGGAGAAATACCTACTGGACCAGTTCAGGCTCAGTTACATCACATAAGGAGGTTAGTACAGACTGACTCCATTGCTGAAGTTTTCAGTATGCAGTTACAAAAACCAAGTGAGTATCAAATTCCCTTATTGGAGTTGCCTGGAGACATGAAACCTGAATTAGCATTACTGTTACATACTTATAGTAGTATATTACATCTTGAGTTTGTTTTGAGGATATTACAGCAACATCAGCTTTATGCTAGATTTTCAAAATGTTCCTTTAGAGTTAAGGAAATTGATTACTTGGGTCATACCCTATTTGGATCTGGTGTAGCTATGGATGTTAACTGGAAGTTGTACTTAATTGGCCTCAGCCTGGTAATCTGAAACAATTAAGAGGATTTGGAGATTTGGTACTGGTCAAGCTGCAACCATACAGACAATATTCATTGGCTTTAAGGAAGAATCAGAAACTGGGCATGAAGTTCTTTGGGCCATTCGAAATTTTGGAGAAGATTGGTTCTGTGGCATACAAACTAAAATTACCTGAGACCACTAAGATACATCCAGTGTTTCATATTTTCTTGTTAAAGAAATTCTTTGGGGAATCCAAAGAACTGTATTTACCACTGTCCTTAACTACAACCAAGTGGGAATTACCCACAATACCTATGGAAGTACAAGGATATAGGACAGTCATCAGGGACAATAAACAAATTCCTCAAGTTCTTATTAAAGGGGACTTTGCTGGTAATTCAGAAGCAACATGGGAAGACAAGGAAGAAATTCACAAAGCATACCCGTGGTTCAACCTTGAGGACAAGGTTGATTTTTATGGGAAGGGTAATGTGACGTGTGTAAATAGCGGGGAAATAAATGAGGGAAAGGAACAAGGATCACGCAGACACGTGGCAAGCGATCTGCTAAATAAGGAAAGGAGGAAAAGTGTGAGGCAGCGTAGAAGGAATTTCCTTTTAAGGGATTTTGTGACCTAAGGAGGCAACGTTGGTGGTATGTGGTATGACCTAATTCTGATTTTTTCTTTCTCTCTGATTATTCTTACTCTTCTCCTCTGATACATTCCTGACCCTGATTCTGCTTATTCTTGCCGTCAGGTTCATCTGAAGATAATCGATCGTGTTCATCTGAAGATAATCGATTGTGTTCGCACATTTTGACATTTTTCCCTTTTCCGTTTATCTCTGCTGTTTCATAATTTCTGTTGATGTTAATTATGTCATTTCAAGTAATTGTGTTGAACAATTATTGTTGTATTCGGATCATTATAATTCTGGAAGTATAATTATTGTTTCACAATACCAATAACCAATTTAAATCAGTTTTCTCAACAAGAAACATCATATATCAGACTAAATTCTATACAACAATGGGGTGCAAGTGCAATCCAAGCAAAACACATAACATACATACAACAAGTCCAAAGTTCCAAATCAAACAGATCACTCAACATGCCATCAAGTTAGAATACTCAACTAACCTATAATTCAATTCAATACAAGCCTTCAAAAAGGGGATAAATCCTAGTAATCAAATCACTCTCACATCTCATATCACCTATCCTAAGTTTTTATAAGAAACTCAATTAAAGTAGCTTCCCTTTCCTGGTTTAATGCCCAAAAGTTGTTCTATTACTTCCAATTGAACAAAGTTCTCAATGCTCTAACTAGTTCTAAGAGTACTTGATCCACAAATCAAACACATCACTAAGGACCTAAGTTAGTATAAAACTACATTGATGTGGAAAAGATCACATGCATGTGACTTAGGGTCCAAATGCAACCAGCTCTAATTTAGCTTCTAAAGCTAATTTAAAACACTTAAAATTTACCCAAATCAAAATTTCAATTGATTGAAAACAATCTCCTCTTTACAAATTTCAATTTGATACTCTTAAAAAAAATAAATGAAATGGAAAAAAAGCTAAAGAGAAAACAAAAATTTTAGAAAGAAATAAATTTTAAAAAAATTATTATTTTAAAATAATAAAGAATGAAATATTATAATTTTTTATTTATATATTTTTAAAACTTACCAACTTTCATCTTTACTAATTAAAATTTTAATCTCTATTCAACTAATTTTTATTATATCCTTATATCAATTATTATAATTATTAATAAAAATGTTGATAACAAACTAATTACACTAACGATATATTTAGATTCTTTTAATTTAAGATCAATTATTTTTCAAAGGTGAAAATTTTTCTATTACATCCAATATTTATACGTAATATCATTGTTTCTAAAGTTAAAATGAAACAAAAATATGATTTTAAACGAAGATATGAATATATTTACATAATGTAGTTTATAAAATTAAAAAAAAAAAAAATTAAAGTCAAACAAATATCAGTTTGGATTATTCATCTTAGAATAACAAAATATTTATTTTATTCTTTTTTATTTATCTATTATACTTAATTTATAATTAATTTATAATTGTATATGTAATTAAATCCAAGTTTATCAAGTGGATATATAAGTTTTTTTTTTAATTAGATATATTTCAAAGTTATTCAATTGATAAATTTTGTCACGATACACATAAAAGTTGATAAAATTTTAATATAACTTAAGTATTTTTATTATAATATTTAATAATATATTAAATCAAGTTATAGATGTGCTTGAAACATATCAAATATATAAATAGGTGCTGAGAAAGAATATAAATAACTAGGATTTTTATGATTTGAAGAAAGAAAAACATCAACATATAAAATCACTTCACAAAGGTTTTCTTATACATACAAATGAGAATATCAAACACAATCATCAAATATTTTTTTCTCTCGGCTGACTTCGTTGTTCCTTATTTAATCACATCTTCAATTCCTTAATTAGCTGCAAATATAACGAAACAAGTTTTATTAGTCAATCGAGAAGTATATATATATATATATATATATAGATATATATATATAACTAAATAAATAAATAAATAATGATTTCTTACTTTGAACTAATGAGATGATTGAACATATAGTCTGAATCAATGTCAGCAAAAGTAGCACCACAGCTGCAGTAGTAGATGCTATTTTCCAAGGAGTGTTGAAGTACTCGTGTATGAAAATAGCTTTGTATTTGTTTCGAGGATTTTCATAGAAATCATTTAAGTCATTGCAGAGAGAAAGATACTGTGAATTGAAACCTGGCATGCTAAGGTATGAGCTCAAATTATTAATCATTTTAACCACTTTATTAGCATCCCCAGTCCAATTGACAATAATTTTCTTATCAACAAGTATGTTCACATCTTTTTCAGTATTGATAAGAAAATCTAAAATCGCTACATATTCAGTGATGATTTTTGTACTCAAAACATGACATTCCTCATATGCCATTATATTTCGAAAGAGCGTTTCTGTTCCGTCATGTATACTCAAACTTGGGATCATCAACACTTCCTGCTTAGAATAAGTCAAGTCAAGTAATCCTGCATTTGGATTGACCCTAAATTTAAGACCTGCCTCCATTAATTGACTTGCACTGTAGACATGATTAATTTCATGGTATTCTTCTGGTGTTCCAAGATCAAGATTTGATGATGATATTGCAAAAGATCTTAAAAGATCAGTAAAATGTTTTGGGGACTCTTTTGGGTACACAGATCCAAAACCAAAGCCCTTAAAAAGGTTGCAAGTAATCTCTAGAATGGAGGGAAATTCCTGACATAAACTAATGAGGTCATAAAGTTCTTCAAGAATAAAGAAAGGAAGTTGATTTTCTATTAGTATCAAGTCGTGTTGCATATCCAGTAAAAATGATGGTTTTAGAAACAAAGGGTCCTTTCCCACCCAATATTCAAATTCATCACATCTTATACAAAACTCAATTAAGAAGCAAGCATCAACTAAAATCATATTTAAGAAATCATCACTATCATATTTAATAGGCTCTGAATAACAATTTCGAATTCTTTCTTCTAACTCTTTAAGTTTCACAACAAAATCTCGCATAGGTACCTCTGTTCGATTTAGAAATCCCTTGAGATATTTCAGTTTAAACTCTTCCATTACCTCAAAAATGTTATCTTCCTTACCAACATCACATGCTTTGTGATAAGGGCCAATAGAAATAATTTGAGGTGTGTAGGCTTTTGGATTAGTTTCACGAATTTTTGGTGGTACCCTGTAGATACATTGTCTGTCAAAATCATTTATTTCTGGAGGTTCTACATTTTCTAACATCTTTGTCCATTTTGTCTCCAAACGTTCTATTTCAATTATTAAATCACTTGATTCTCCTTCCATATGCTCAAAATTCTGTAACATGAAGATTGTAAATTAACATTGATAGCCAACCTAATAATCAAATAAGCAGTAATATTGAAAAATTGAATAAGCCTTCAGATTATTCTATAAAGAATTACCCTATTAGTAGTTTCTAAAATATTTAATATTCATAAATTTATAAATTGATAAAATTTACTAATGTTGTTTAACTAATTTAAAGAATGTGTATGTGCAATCAACTTTGACCCTTTTTTTTTTCTCTTCATTTTGTCATGATATAACACACATGAAAAATAAAAGCAATGTTTCTCCTAGGTTTAAAGATAAATAAAACAAATGTATAAAACAAAAATAATAACACAATATAAAAAATTATAAAAATAAAACTGTATAACACATAACTAAAAAGTTCCAATAAGTGTAAAAAATGGATTAATCATATACTCACACATAAAATAAAATATTATGTTATGAATAAATATAAATATAAACTTCAAATTATATATATCCACAATTATCATTTCTTTATAATAAAAAGTTATTTTCTTAATTTAGAAATGAAATAGTAAAAGCAAAATTAAATTTTCTTATTAAATTTTTCAAACATAAAATTAAAACTATTCAAACATAATATAAATATATAATTTAAATAATTTAAATATACGTCATAACTAATATAAATATCATCATAAATAATATATATATATATATATATATTAACTTTTCAAAATTATTAGTTTATACATAAATTAATATATAAAAAAATTCTCTAATATAATTTATCTTTTTTTTTATGTATAAATTAATTTATAAATATAGAAAATATTATATATATATATATATATATATATATATTAATCTTTGTAATAAAATTTGAATCAATAAAAAGAGTTTGTATTATAAAAAAAATACTGTTAGAAAATGGGAGGATAAGGAATTTGAAGCTAAAGCAGAAAGGAGGAGAAGGAACCTGAGATTACTGAAAATTGTTGAAAATTAGAAACCAGAACTCAGGAACTGCTTCTGATTCATCTCAGACAATGCTTCATCCTTTATATAATATTCCATAAGCTAAATCAGTTTTCCAAAGTCAACACCATCAATCTATGAACACTATTTAATGTTTTCACTTAATTAATGTATTATTTACGAATGATATTGCAAATGGTTTCATTTACGATTTAATTTATGGATCAATTGGCTCGTACTATACTTATAATATTGCAACTATGCCATCAAAACTTAGACCAAAGGTTTAAATATGTTTCAATTTTATTAGTCTATGTAAAAGTTGTTATGGTCTTGATCTTTATAAATTCTATTTACTCTTTTAGGTTTTGTTATTATTTGCTAATGATGTGTTTACCATATTTCTTAAGTGATAAAAACTAGACTGAATATATTTTATATGATGAATAGAGATGTTTGTGGTACGAATTAATTTAATTTTTTATTAAAAATACATTTAAATTAAATATAAAAATTTTACGTAATTCGATTTGATTCAGTTTAACAATAAAAAAATTTAAATCAATTTTAGTGGTTTGATTTATATTAATTTTTTTAGTTTTTAATTTTTAATTTTATTTTATTTTTTATTAAAAGTGAACTTATTTTTATTTTTAAAATTAAAATATAATTATAATAAATATGTTACTTAAAAAATAAAAATTGAAAAATATATTAAATAATAAATTAATAAAAATATAACCATTATTAGACGTTAAGTACAATATTAGTTTATGAATGATTATTAGAAAAAAAAAAAAACAAAAAATTACAATATGAAGATAATAATATTATAAGAGAATGAGTGTAAAATATTAATAGTTACATAATTTTAGTAGTTTAAAACTTTCAAAGTTATTATACCACTACTTAAATTTTCAATGTTATTAAAAGTTGTGTGAAGTTAGAATAATAAAACTCTTATCTTTCATTACTATGAATCGTTTATCAACAAAATTTTATTTTGCATATAGAGTCATAAATGAACATTATTATAAAGAAAAATCTCAACTTTGTAAACATATAAAAAAATAAAATAAAAATAACCTAATAAAAATAAAATTAATTGAGATGAAACCTTAAATTCCAAGTCAAAACAGAAAAATAATAAAACATTTATCCTATAAATATTGAAATATATAATAAGACAATAAGTACGAAATTAAAATTCAAATAGGAAAGATAAAAGAGGAACAATTAAAGAGTAAATCAAATTAAGAAAAATTTACCACTTGAAACAAAAAGAATGACTTAAATAGAATGTGAGAAGGTATAGTGAATATTGATTGCAATAAGGATTGATAATGTGATAACAAAATCATAATGAAGAGATTTTTTAGTAAAAAAGACCTTAAAATGTGTTTAGTGAAATGAAAGTTGTGATAGGAAATGTTGGATTTTTTTCTTTAAAGTAAAATTAAAAATATAATTATATTTCAATAAGGTATTACGGTTTGGTTTGGATCGGTTCTAAAATGTGAAATTGCAATTCGAACCAAACTCCTCGGTTTTAGAAAAAAAAAAACTAAAATGATCCAAAAGTTTGTAATTATAATCGGTTATCGATTTTTTGGATCGGTTTCCGATTATTTTTTTGGATCGATTCGGTTCTGAACACCCCTAGGTAAATCTATGTAAAGTTTACAATATTATAAAGACTACAAATTTATTTTTAAATGTAACACCCTTCTACCCCAAAATGTTTCCAATTAATAAATATAAATTGACAAAGGATAAAAGTAAAAGAATTCAAGTATATTCATTTTATAAGGATGAATTATGAAAACAAGGAAATACAATTTCAAAATAAAACTCTTACTCTAAGTCATATTGCTTACTAGGACAACGACGGTAGATCGTGAATCGGTACACCCAGTGAGTTTCTAGGAAAGAGAGGTGGGTCACCAACGGACACTCTTAAATACCAAATCTTTTCTAGTCAGAACTTTCCTAGGCATGCACTCTCACACTACACGCTATTATTCTAGTAACCGTAATAACTCTTTTCAGAGGTGGAAAATCGAACAAAATATTATTAGGCATTAAAATAGCCTTTATAAGTTCTTAACAAAAACAATTTAAATTAATTTCTTCAAGGTAAAAGAAGAATTTCTTTATGTCCCGACGTCACCCCTAATCAGAGCATCCCAAACATCAAGGTATAGAAATTTAAACTTCATCAGTCAACTCCTCTTTGTTCTCCTCACCGACACATTCACCTAAAAGAATATTTAACCCAAACAAAATACCAACCACACAAATAGAGGAGTGAGGAATATATCTCACACATGTTAGATACATAAGAAAAAAAGGTAGACTAATCACACACATCACACACACAAAAGGCATTACACACATCAATACACACTCAGTCACAAACTCAATTGACTTAATGCTCTTATGCTCTTATCTCTAAATGCATGTGGTACCATCGCAACGCAAACGCAAATGAGTAGTCTAAGAGGACATGGACCGGATCTAAGGCCCCTATCAATCCACTCTCACCAGAACGAGTCTAACAGGAGCCAGTCGGGATAGTATAGCCGGCCGTGGTGGCCGCTCATTTCAACTCTCATATGAGGGGTTCCCTGCTCTAAATTCCCCAAGGTCAAGGTAGAAGATCATAGAGACCCTCCTTCATAGATCGCATCTACCCCCAACAAAAGTATGAATGAATGAATGAAATATGATCACACAAATGCAACACACAAATGCATAACACATCTCGAATGACCAAGCATAACTTGGATTTTAACGCTGCTAAGCCTCTGCTTAGACTTCACAAATGACCAAGAATAACTTGGATTTTCACACTGCTAAGCCATCGCTTAGACTTCTCAAAACACACCACAAACAACGCAATAACTCATGAGTCTCTCAATACTCTACTGAAATTTTCACAATATCTCATTTCACAATCCAATTACAATCACAATACATCACAAAATCACACATCACATAACTAAATAGTTTAATTATAACTTTTTATCACATTTCAACCAGTATCTCCAGTTATATTAAATGTTGTTGTAAAAGAAGAAAACTCAGTTATACTTAAATGTTATTGTAAAAGAAGAAAACTATGAGTAAGAAAAGTGGTATGTAGCGTTGTTATACCAGAATGCATCTTAGACCTTCAAACGAAGGGATGTTAACAACTGGTTTCCAGCCTATATACCTTGTTTATATATATAACTTATAATAATTTATAAAAAGAAAAACTTATAATAATTTATAAAAAGAACAATTTATAATAATTTATAAACACAACAACTTATAATAATTTATAAACACAACAACTTATAATAATTTATAAAAAGAACAATTTATAATAATTTATAAACACAACAATTTATAATAATTTATAAAAAGAACACTTTATAATAATTTATAAAAACATCAAATTTTATAAATATAGGATAATTCCCTCAAATTCATATTGAGGACTTATGGTTGCCTCAAAATAAACAATCCTATGAGGCTTAGGGGTTGCCTCTCTACCCAAAATCCTCATATGCACCCCAAATGCGAGACATTCCCCACTCCCCCTCTTACCTCGAATAAAGACGTCTTGTATGCTACGCTCCGCAACGTACTACGTGACGCCTCGAGACGCTATGCTCCTAATTCCTCACGTATCGCCCCTAGTCGTCTCCTCTGAGACTTTTTCCAAAGGTTAGGAAAATTTGGAATGAAAAATAGAGAAGGTTTGACGCCTATTTATATAGGTAGAGTCGGGCTTCTCAAGAACATATTCAATTAATAATATTTTTCAAAATATTAACAAAACTATCTTTTTAAAATATCAAATATCTTACAATATTTTTAATATATTAATAATCTTCCGATATATCTTTTATAATAATTTCATATATTTTAAAATACTAATAATCTGATAATATCTTAATATCTAATAAAATATTAATAATTTCACAATATCTATTTATAACCACTAATCCAATATTTTATTTCAAAAAATATTTTATTTTATCTTGTAAACTCAATTATAATTATTTAACTAAATAGTTAAGTTACAAATATATATATATATATATTATACATTTTTTTTCTCAAAAATTGGGATGTTACATTAAAGATCAAAATCGTAGAACAAAATTTTATAATGCTGAAGAGCACAAAAAAAAATTACATGAACTGAAAGCATAAACATGATATATTATAAGCCAAGCATAAGATTTGATAAAACTATCAATAGTGTCTATAAATATGTTTGTCATTTTTGCATATTTTAAGTAAGAAAAAGTGTTGATAGTTTTCGAGATAACGAGAACATGTGAAGTTTATCCAACGTGAAATATATATTTTTGTATACATAAAAATTTAATTTTGAAACGAGACATATACACCAAACATGTCATTTCCTTTGCAATTTTGTTTCCATTTATTTCAATCATTGTGTTTACTAATAATATTCTAAGATATCTTTCAAGTTTTTTTACCTTCTCGTTTTATTCTTCTAAGATCGGAAGGGGATGTAACTACAATTATCTTCCCTTCTTGACTTATCTTTCCCCTCTCCTTACTTGGTGTGGTTCAAACTTGTCATGTAACATTCTCTGGCTATCCTTTGGTCACGATGGATGGTTATTACAGTTCTTTTGAGTATTGAGAACTTCATGATTAAGTGGGGGTGGACACTATGGTTCCAATTTTATTAAGTGATGATCGTCCCAATAGCATGTTATAAGGTGAGTTAACTTCAATGATGAGATATTGGACCTTCACCACTTGGTAATGTGTTTCCTTCCCCAAACTTCGTATATACGTCAATATACCCCTTGGTATCAATTCGATTACCTGCAAACCCTACAACTTGGTCATTATAGGGTTGTTTAGATTTTTCCGACAATTCCATCTTCTGGAATGTGTTCTAGTACAAAATATCTACTAAGCTTCCTTGATCGATGAGTGTATTTCGAACAACAAAATTTGTTGCCTTCACTATGACGACCATGAGATCATCGTACTAAGGATCGATTCCTTTGAAGTCAACATCTGTAAAAGTAATGGGGGGCATTCTTGGCCACATGTTGCTGGTTGTTGCATTGACGGACTATATGTTCTTGAGATGTTGTTTCCTGACTGAGTTAGAGGCTCCTCCACCCGCAAAGTCCTTGACAGTGGTGTTAATAACCCCCTCAAACCGGTTTAAGACATATTTCCTCCTCTCTACCATTATCTCTTCGATCTACAAACCTAGGTTTGGGCTGGTTGTAACCATCTTGACACCTCTGTTGGTTATCGTCATTCCTCCCCATATAGCGTCTCTTCCTCTCTCTTCACAAATTTCTTTAGATGTCCGACTTGTATCAACTCCTCAATTTTGTCCCTCAAGGCTACACATTCTTTCATGGAATGTCCATAATTCTTATGGTATCGACAATGCTTACGAAGATTTGCATTAGGTGGTGTTTTTACCTTCCTTAGTTTTTGGATTAAGTCAGTGTTCAATGTCTCCTCAAGAGCTCGTCCATGGTCCACTGTCAGTGGTGTATATAGGAAAATCGAAACCCTCGGCTTTCTCTAGGTCTCAACTAGAATTGATGTCTTCTTCCCCTATCCTTCGCTTGTTTCGCCTTATCGCCTTCCTTCTTTCCCTAAGGTAGTTTCTTCCAATACTCATTCAACTCTTCCATTTGCATGAATTTGGTGGATCTAATTCTCACCTCATACAATATTTTGGTAAGCCGCCGAGATAGGTCATCCAAGAAAGGTCCTGGCTATCGGGGGTTCTAGCCCTGGAATCTGCAAACAGATTTTGAAGTATTTTTCCATGAACGTAAGTAATGACTCCCCTTCCTCTTGTTTGACATCAACAAGGACAAGAGAGGTTAGTGGGTGAGGTCTGCTTGTTGGAAATTGAGTGGTGAAGGCCTCTCTTAGAGTTGGGAAGTAATCGATGGAGTTGGTAAGAAGGGTTGAGAACCAACGTAGTGTTGCTCCTTCCAATGAGGTTGGGAAAACACTAATAATATCCCATCATCTATTGTGTACAAGTTCATATGTGTGAGAAACACATGCAAGTGAGCATCAGGACATGTAGTTTTGTCATAGCCTTTCATGCTCAATCCTCCCTATGTAGCCGGGAGAGGTGTCTCCATTATCTCATCCATAAAGGGGTGGGGTCTCTCTTCGTGTGTCGGAAGCCGGGTTGCCGAAACTACCACCATGTGGTGGGACTCCACCTTGTTGTTCCCTACCACAGGTGGCTCCTACTATGGTTGAGATGTTGCCACCTTAAGGATCACCGGGGGTGGGGGTGTTCGGCCATATCGAGACACCGCCAACATTCCCGTGTGGGAAAATTGTGCCTCATACTTCTCTAACCTCATCTTCATTCGATCATTCTCCTACTTCAATTCGTCCATCTCATCTATGCTTTGTTTCTAACCTTGCTTTATCTCGTTCAATTCTTTCAACACTGTTTCTAGTGAGCGTATGGGATCAGGATTGGAGGCCTCATTTAGCCTCTCAACCTTTTCCTAACTCGTCGTATTCCTTATAATCGCAATTAATCTCGAAAATACATCGATCCCACGGTGGGTGCCAAAATATACTTACAAGGGTCAGACAGTATCCCAATATACCCTTCAAGTTCTTCTACCTTCTCACCTTATTCTTCTTGGACTGAAAGGGATGTATCTACGATTACATTATGACACTCAAGTTAGTAAAGAGTAATATTGTATGTGGTTATAGATGATTTCATACCTTGATGTATTTACTTATTTATAATATACTCTAATAAATAATTACTTTGGTGTATTTAAATGTCTTATTTTCTTAATGATACGTGATATTTATAGCGAGGTTTGCGGAAATCATGTTAGATTAGCTAATATCTTATTTTAGACTCATTGTTGCTAAGTCAGTTATAAGGCCGAGTACTTGTTGGTCAGGTCCGAAAATAGATAGATCCTTAAAATGGGATGACCAATAAATAGAGTTATGTCGATTAGTAAGACGGAGAGGATCTTGATACCTATCCAATATATTATGCATGAAAAAAAATAGACGGAAATTCTATTAAAAATGATTGGTCAGGCAATTTTTTTAATATAAATTAGTCATTGTTGGGAAATCCCACATTGACTAAAAATAAGGCCGAACTATAGTATATAAGTGAGGTGTAAACCTCACTTTCTGAAACGGTTTTGGGGGTGAGTTAGGCGGGTGGGCTTGAAGGAAAGTGTGGGCCGGTGGTGTCTAGGCTCACGCCCATGACAACCTCCTTTGCCAATCTTGTTTCCTCAAGTGTGAGCATCGACTAAGCCTGAGAAAACAGAGGTAGAGGATCACTCTGCCGAATTAATGTCCCTACACCGCGATATGTACTTGTGAGACCCAAAACAAGTTGAATGACGAGACGGCTCTCCGACACCGGTGCTCCAACATTTTTCAATTGATCAGCAAGGGACTTGAGACGTTGACAATGTGCCGAAACATTCGGAAAATTCTCCATCTTAGTATGGGAGAATTCGGCCTCAAGAGTTACCATACGAGAATGTTTGTTGTCTTGGAAAATATCTCTCAACCTATTCCAAGCATCCATGGTCGTGACAGCGGATTCAATAATTGTATGCAACAGGTCATTAGAGATGGTTGCATAAATCCAGGAATGAATCGTAGCATCAAGAGTCGACCATAATTCCTTTTCATCCTCAGTTGCAGGTACCTTCTCTTTGCCATTGGCAGGAGGAATAATGTGATGAAAGGACCTTACGAGAACGTGCGGTAATTTTAAAAAGTTCCGCCCACGTAGAGTATTGGACATTCTCCATCTCAAGAGTGATGGAGATATGGTTCCGTATATTGAAAATCGCAAGAGCCGGATGGAAATAACTTTTGTTGTCCGACATGACGGTGGGAAGAAGGAAAAAAAATAGATGAATGAAAATAAAAAAGAAGCGTGATTTAGAAATCTAATACCATAAAAGAATATTTTCCTCAATTAATCTTATTCCATGACTTGAAATATATAGAAGGTACAAATAGTCATCTTAACAAATAATATTAAAACTAATATATATTAAGATATAAGATATATGTAAATATATTTTGTTATCTAAAATATAAAAATATAATAACAAAATATTTACATATATCTTAATACACCCCCGCAATTGAAGCAGGAGGACAACGGACACTGAGACTGTCCCTAAAATCATCAAACAACACACGCGGAAGTCCCTTAGTAAATATGTTTGCGATTTGATATCGTGAAGGCACATGAAGAACACGAATCTCACCACGTGCAACCTTTTTCCGTACACAATGTATGTCCATCTCAATATGTTTGGGACGTTGATGTTGCACCGGGTTGCCTGACAAATAGATAGCACTAACATTGTCACAATACACAGTAGTAGCCTTGGTAACCGGACAATGCATTTGAGAGCTTGCATATGGTCCACCCTCGGATCGTGCATATATAAGAACACCTATTGCACCGCATAAGAAATATCTGATCTGGTGAAAGTGAAATATTGTAGAGCCCTAGCAAGACTCCTATAGAGAGTGAGATCCTCATAAGGTGTGCTAGAAGTAGTACCCACCTTACCTTTGGTGTCATCAAAGTAGAGCAAAATATATAATCGAAGAGCATGAGAAGAGACAGTAAACCGCTTATACCAAGCACGAGGCGCTTGTAAATGACTGTTGAGAAATCCCACATTGACTAAAAATAAGGCCGAACTATAGTATATAAGTGAGGTGTAAACCTCACCTTCTGAACTAGTTTTGGGGGTGAGTTAGGCCCATAATTACTTTTTACATGGTTTCAGAAGGTGAGGTTTACACCTCACTTATATATTATAGTTCGGTCTTATTTTTAGTCAATGTGAGATTTCCCAACAGTCATTTACAATATTAATAGGATTTAAGAACAGATATTTTAATAAAAGTGATCAAACAATCAAGTTAATTTTGGGTTGCACATAACATTTGTTGTCATGGTTCATTTACTCCAAAAGTTAAAACATTTAACCATCCTAACACTTCATTTTCTTTTAACATCATGGTTAAAAAAATGTTAATTTTGAATTGCACATAGCATAATTTTTTTCAAATAATCAAGAAAAATTATTTTAATACATAGGAAGTGTCAATTATGTCGTTAAAATAAATAATTTTTTTTTCTATTTGTAAATATTTAAATCAGAAAAGTATTGAGCTGGAAAGAGAGAGTTGAAGTGAAGGAATATGATTGGTTTGACTTTTTCTATTATGTAGCTGGATCTCTTTAAATATACGTATTTGTTTTTTCAAAAAGGAAAACGATAGATATATTTCAATAATACCTATTTTTTAATGTGTATTTTTTATGATATGAATTTTATTAAAAAATATTAAATATATATTTAAAAGGATATTAATAATTTGAAAATTTTGTTTCAATCTCTATCATCACTCCTAAAAAAATAATTCACGTGATGGAGCAGGAAGTTTATTAAGTTTATCATCAAACTGTAAGTACAATAAAGTCAGAAGCCTTAAAAGAATAAATAAATGGAATCAAAATTCAAAGACATGTCCTAAAGTGTAGAAGAAAAAATTTCTACAATTTGTTTTCCTTTAAATAAATAATTTTTAATATATTGTTGAATTACAAATGTATATGATAAACTTGCTTATTTTTTCTAATAATCTAATTACTATTTTAAAAATTATATCAAAGATCATTCAACTTAAAACATTCTTATATTTTTATTTTTGTATAAATAAAAAAATAGTAGAAAAATAATATTTATTATAATCTTGTTGATTATAATAAAATTTTTCAAATTTTATTTGTGAGTGTGAATTTATAATGTGCCTTAAGTAAGTTTTTATATTCAATTATATGTTTTGTTTTAAATGATATGAATGTTTATTGATTTTACATGTTCTTTCTATTATTAGCTTACCCTATTCTATTATGTTATGTGTGTTTACACGGAAACAGATAATAGGTCAGGAGAATGATCTTCAGAAATAAAGAAGTAGAAGACATAATTTTTTCTTAAAAATGTAAATAAATAATTTAGTAGAATGTACATTTTGTTTTAAATTTTGGGAACCATCTTGGTTATGTAATTGAAGTAGACTCAAACTGTACATTTCTATTCAATTAGTATATTTCGGGTATGTTATATTTTTTTAAAAGAAAATTAAATATAATTTAATTAGCACTACTACAAAAGTGCAAATTTACATCGTCAAATTTACATTGGTTATTAGAAAAACCGATGTAAATAAAAACGCAGTGGCATTTTTGTAAATAAAAGAGAACCTGATCGTATGTAAATATGCACACATTTACATCGGTTCAACCGATGTAAATGTGTGCATATTTACATCGGTTCTCTCAGGACCGATGTAAATATGTTCATATTTACATCGGTTCTTTTAAGACTGATGTAAATATTTTCATATTTATATCGGTTCTTTTAAAAACCTATGTAAATTTGTTTAAGATTTATATCGGTTCTGAAAAGAACCAATGTAAATATGCACACATTTACATCGATTTTCATACAACCGATGTAAATGGGAGCATATTTACATTGGTTCTTCAAAGAACCGATGTAAATGTGTTTCATATTCCTTAACTCAAAACCCGCACTGAGCCCTCTCATTTCACATTCGTCCTCTCTGTTGTCTCTCAGGCCACGGCGAACAAAGTGAGTCTCTTCCTCCTCCGCCTCCATTAAACCCTATCTTCCACCTTCAATACACTTACTTTTCCTCAAACTCAAAATTGAAGGGTAAATAACATTATAAATTATTTCTGTTGTTTTAGGTTAATATGGGTCGATGAATTATTTATGTTGTTTTAGGTTAATATGGGTCGAGGAATAGGCCTTAGCAACAGCAAGCCTTTCTCCTTTCTTTTCGTTTGTTTCTTCCACATAACTACTCGAGGGTTCCAAAAAGGGTAGTGTGAGGCTAGCAAATGTCGTCTTGCAATATTTTGTTGTGTTTGTGGTAGAGGAGTATATTTCAGGGAAATAGTTAACAGGTATAAGTGAGTACATATTTAAGCATTTGTTTGATTTTGTACCTTAAGCAAATTTATTGTAAGTTACAGAGAATGTGGACTCAGGGAAAGCTTTTTGTTCGTTTAAGATACTGAGTTACAATATTTGGTTCCGGGAAGATTTGGAGATGCACAAGAGGATGAAGGCTATTGGTTACTTTAGAACCGATGTAAATTTGCTGCCCACATTTATATCGGCTTTATTTACATCGGTTCTAGAACTGATGTAAATTTGTACTTTTGTAGTAGTATAAAATAAATTATTATAAAAATAAGTATTTTTCAATATTATGATTCAAATTATATTGTTTTAAAAAACGATTCAGAAAATTCTTTCAAATAGAAAACCAAATCATCTATCCTCTTGAATTGAAAACAATTATTACAAATTTTTTTTGAATTCTATTTTACTCTTCACCCTCTTCTCCCTCCTTTTTTTCCAAAATGTATATGTTATTTCAAAAACCATCATTGATATTGATCAAGAAAAAATTTACTAATGTTAATTAAAAAAATAACAAAAGACTATATTAATAACAAACTAAATCTAATAATATCAACTAAAAATTGACTTTAATAAACTTTAGCCTAAGATAAATTCTAAAAAATATTAGTTAAAAAACAATACTAAGATGATGCCACCATGAACGTAAGACAATAATACCATAATTAATACAAAGTCAACGGTATTTTGTTAGAATATATGTTCACTCAACTGTCGAGTTGCAATATTATAGCTATACTAACCCAATTTTGTTTGAGAAATGCACATATATTAATGTCACAAACAAAATATAAAAATAACACATTGTTTCATAATAAGAAGGTAAATGTATAAGAAATTTTCTTTCTTATTCAATTAAATTCCTGATTATGAGTCAAGTTTAAAATTTTAATGATTATTAAATCTTTTGCAGAATGATGTATAGATCCCTGGTCTTGTTCCTTATGTATTGGATAATCTACTTGGTAATTATCTGTTAACCAATCTAATTTCCAATCTAATTTCTAACAGGGAGAGGAATAATTATCTAATTAACTATTTAACTTTCTGTATATTTTTACTTAATTATATTTTATAATTATCTTTTATACTTTTAATACTATTTTTTATTAATATATTTGTTATTATTGATTAAAAAAAAAAACAAAGCATGTGCAAAGGATTAAATAATAATGCATTAGTAGCTTACGAATACAGTTCATATGTGATGGTGTTGAGTTGGAAAAACTGGTTTAGCTTAAGGAATATTATATAAAGGAGGAAGCATTCTGCGAGATTAATTAGTGGAATAGTGGAAATTGACTTGGTGTTAATTAAGGTCATTCCATTGCTGAAGATTATTCTATTCCTCAACAATTTCACGAGTTCCTTCTCCTCCATTTTTTCCCCCTCTACTCTACTTTGTTAATATATTTTGTGTCAACTATCTTCTACTTCTTCTTTAGTTTCTAATGCAAGTAGGAACATATTTTGTTATTAGGATAGGATCATAACTGTTAAAAAATTTTATACAATATATTTGATAATAATAAATAAAATTGAATATATTTGATAATAATAATAAATAAAAATAAAATTTAAATAAATTAAAGATAAATAAAAATATTTATAAATTAATTATTTTATAATTAATAATAACTTTAGATAAAATATTAAATTTATTTACACAAATTTTATTTAAAATATTTATATGTAATTTATAATTAATTTTTTTATAAAAAATATAATATTTAATATATTTTTATTTGAAGAAATTTGTGATAAATTTTATGAAATATTACGATTTAAATAAAAATTATAAAATTAAATGAATTTTAAAATATGATATAAAATTATAATTCCTAACTTTTTCCAATAAGTAATCTAATATAATTAATATATTATCAATAATATATAATTATATAAAAGATTATATTTATATTATTGAAATTTTTTTAATATAAAATAATTAAATATATTATTTTATATATAAAAAGAAATATTTTTGTCTATTATAAAATTATATATTCTATATGGGAGGCTCTATTGCCACTCCTCATTCTTCTCACTTCTTTTTATCCACCTTTTTTCTATTTTCTTAAAATACCCTTATTTAATTTGTTGTCTATTGCAACTCCCACATTCTTTTTCTTAAAAATAAATTAATATAACAATTGTTTCTATAAACACTCCACTTTCCCTATGGAATAACGACGCTTGTACATTCCAAAAGAAATACACCACCAGGTACTACCTTGGCCTCCTTCCCAGATCATAGCCAGTCACACCATCACGATCATCTTTTTTTTCCTTCGCAAATATATGCTTGGTCTCATACTAATTAATAAACACAATAATATCACTATAAAAAAAATGACAACAATATCACAGCACTGCATCCTTCATATATATGTTATCTGTGTCAAATTTGTTTTCTCTCCAAAATAGACATAATATGTATAAACTCATCAAGAACAAGTCAAAAAAAAAAAACATTAAATCCCCAAAATAAAATTTCTCATCAGGACTACATGACAAACAAAAATAAGTAACTGATAACAAAATCATATGCAATTTATCGAAAGCTTCGACTAGGATAAGAATATTTAAGCTTCCCCTATGAGCCTGTGCAATCTTGGCTGCAATCCAAAAAAGAATTAAAAATGCAAGTTAAATGTCTCTTAAGTTTAATCATCAAACATTTACATTCAGGTACGAAACATTCAATTAATCATTATTCAATATGTAAGACAACAATTTACTTGAAAACGAAAGAAGATGTAGCATGCTTAGTTCTTTTTGGGAAATAAGGGTATTTTAGGAAAATAGAAAAAATGTGGGTAAAAAGGAGTGGCAATAGAAGAATGAAGAGTGGCAATAGAGCCTCCCTTCTATATTTGTATTATATTTTCTTTTTAATAAGTATTATCATTAAGGAAAAATTATTAAGAAAAAAATTAAAACATACCAAAATAACCTTACCTATTAAGATATTAGAAAATTATTATCAAAGTATTAAAGATGAAAACTTTTCTACAATGATTATATTTTTGAAAGCTTATAAAAATAGATAATGATGAAGGAAAAAGGCACAACAACCACATAACACAATAACTCGAGCTTCCCACTCAAGTCATACATGTTAGAAAGTCAGTAGTAGAGAGAAAATCATTGTTATATCTTTCACCTAATGAAGTTAGAAGTATCTTATTATATACCCTCTTTGCGAGAATTTTTCTGTAACCTTTCCTTAACTCTTTTCTTTATAGTTAGGAGTTATAATTAAAAATACTTGTAGTTCTCAATCTTAGGGTGATATTAATAAAAGATAGTTAGGAGTGACTTGGTGTACTCTTTGTAATGAAAAAAGTGGCATTGTATACTCATTATATTCAAGAGTGACATAGTATACACATAGTAGTTAAGGATGATATGATGTACTTGTTGTAATTAGTAGTGACAGTAAAAATACTTGGTTGTAATCAATTTGATTATAAAGGAATCCCTTTAAGAAAGAATTGGACATAACCTAAAAGTTTGAGGTGAACTAGTATAACTTGAGTTCTTTTTATCCTTCTACCTTATTTCATTTGTATTATCTCTCGTATTTTATATCACTTACTTACTAAAAAAAAAGTGTCTTAACAACCTCTATTTAAACCTCCCCCCCCATCCCCTCCCCTCCCCCTTATTTTAGAGTCAACTAGTTTCTTCAATTGGTACCAAAGCTAATCTTTTGAGGTTAGTTGTTTGTAGAACAAAAGAAAAGATCTTACATGGCAATGGGAACGAAGGAAAAGTTGTGAATAAATCTACTTTGTTAAAAGAAGTGAATTTTGACTATTGAAAACAAATAATGATGGCATTATTTGAATCTTATCACATTGATATGTTGAATGTGGTGGAAAATGAGAATTACATTCCTTGTAATAGTGATAAGAATCATCTTTCCAAAGACAAATGGACAGAGGAGTAGAAACAAAGATACCTACTAAATTTGAAGGCCAAAAATGCTCTCATGTGCATTTTATCAGATGAACAATATACAAATGTTCATGACTTCAAAGGTGTTAAAAGAAATTTGGGACACATTTACGGTAATATACAAAGATTCTATAAAGGTGAAATGAAATAAATTGTCTTTTAGTTAGATAATATGAATTATTTAATATGAAAGAAAGTGAAAGTATATAGAGTATGTTTAATTGATTTCAAACTATATTAAATGAATTATGTTCACTGGATAAATATTATAAAAAGTATGATCACATTGATAAATTTTAAGAAGTTTCCTAAATAGTGAAGACCACATGTGATTGTACAAATTAGGAATAAGATGGTTAACTAAAAAAAAGGAAAGAAATATTTCCTTTAATGCACAGTGATAAAAAAAATAAAGGCTCAATCTTGTTAAAGTTTTCAAAGTACAAGAGTTATTAAATGATGAAGAATTAAACAATGAAGTTAATATATCTATTATTTCCAAAAGAATCTATAAAATGTGAAAGATGGAAGGAAATTCAAAGGAAAGAAAATGCAATAATATCAATCCAATGATGACAAGGAGAAGAAGAATGAGAATTAAATTGTATATTATGAATGCAATAAACATAGTCACTTTATGTCAAAATATCCAAAATAGGAGAAAGAGAAATCAAAGAGATATCCCATAAAAGACATGAAGAAGAGTCTCATGTCAATATGGGAAGACCTACATTTATCCAAGTCGAAAGAAGAAGTACAACTCGTTCTTATGGCAAACAATACATTTCAATCATCTTTTGACAATCTAGATGAAAAGGTACATTTTACTGATAAGCATTCTTTCATAAATTTTTTCCATTCCATCTCTACTTTCAAAAGCTTATATAAATTCCAAAAAGAATTTAAAAGTTGCGACCAAAGAACTCAATATTTTGAAAATCAAATTTAGTTTTATAGACAATCTTATTTTTGAAAACAAGAGTTAAGGTCCAACCATGAAAAATCATACAAAGAAAACAAGAATATACAAGAGATACTTATAGTCTAATTAAAAATTTTGAAAACAGAAAAAAGAGAGCAAAACATTGCTCTTGAAAATTGAATGTTCAGATAAAATTTTATTCTTAGATAATAATAATCAATTAGTAGACAGTCTACAAATTGAAAATAAAACATTGAGAAATATGATATCCCAAATATAGGTTGAGGATAAAGACTTAATCTTCTAATTAGAACATCAAAGAAACTCCATGAAAGAAGTCTTTTAGTCAAAAGCATACACAATTTCATCATGCATTGCCTTATAGTAAACCAAAAAAGAAAATTTATAAATATATAAAAATTAACAAGAGAGGACCTAAGTCAATTTGGGTAACTAAAATAAACACAATTTCATTATGGCCTCTAGACAATGGGTACTCATGATACATGACAAAAAAATATCAATGTTTCAAGACTTGAAAGGCAAGACAAGACAAAAGATAAAAATTAGAGATAATAAAAAAAGAATATAATTGGAGTTAGACATATTGATTTAAGAATAGATGATAAACTAAGTGTTAAAATAACAAAATTTCAAAAAAAAAGAAAGAAATGTCTTTAATCAAGGAACGGTTTAATAGACAGAAAAAAATTGGGAGGTTCTTAGTTTCATTAATGAATAAGCAATAAGAAAAAATAACATTATCCACTACAAAAGTTGAATGCATTTTTGCTACTATGAATTGCTCACAACTTTTATAGATTGAAAACCAACTATAAGATTATAACATCTATGAACCTAACGTTCCTATCTATGAACATTGTTAAAGAATAATTAATTCATATATGTTCCTGCACTAAGTGAATTGTGCATATTTTATAACTTGAATCACATGTATACATGTGTTTCCCAAGCATTTTATGTAAAAAGACAAAAAGCTTGTAATGTAGAGTTGAAGTTTTAAAATCCTTAAACTTTAAAATCATAGGGTAGAAACCTTGAAGTGAGAAGGTGACTTGATCCATCAGGTTTTTTTCCTTGCAGAACTTGAATTTGGTTTGAACTATATATATGAATTGAGTAGATTGATTTTTTTAGTATGCTTGTATGTTGAATGAGTGGTTTGAAATGTTTAATGATGAAATCTTTGTATGGAGTATAAAATTTCATAGTGGAAATTTGATGGAATGGACTTATGGAGTGACATTAGTTTGATGTTATTACATTAGAGAAGTTTAGTCTGATTTTGGTCTACTTTGATTGCTTGTTTCATTGACATGTTTTGGTGCAAAGAGTGTGTGGAATGACCAATTCACATTCTTCGATCCAAGTAATTTGTTAAACAGGAGTATTAAAAGATGATTTTTGGAATCATAAGAAGTAAAAACTTGAATTAAAGTTGATAATTGGGATTAAGGATGTGAATTAGACCTTTTGCATAATCTGTGATCTGCATAATCTGTTGAACGAATTTATTCTAATTATTATATTGTTTTTGGTGCACCATCTACTGAGCGGATTGCCCTCCACTGATTGAATCTAGATACGTTGAGAAAATTGGGTATGCACTTAATGGATTGGTCCTAGTTTTGGCACTACTTTTGAGTCCTAATTTGTTGAGCAATTGGAAAATTGTATAAAAGTATAAATGATGAATTTATAATGGTAATAAAGCTATGGTACTACTATTGAGAGGAGGTTTGAGTGTATGTTGTGAACATGATGATAATAGTAATTTAGTGTGTATAAATTTAAGATATGTTATAAGGTATCCAAACCTTAATGATCCTCTAAGTCACATAGACTAAGATGTCACATGGTGAAGGTTGATGAAGGTCTTACTAGTTATTTCTAAGGAACAATTGGTTAAGGTTACCCTAATGTGAGACAGGACGAGGGTGGGGAATTGTGGGATGACTCTAGGATGAAAACAAAAAGACTCAGTGGTCGGCCAGTTAGGTCTGTGGTCCAAGAGCGTAAGGTGTTAGCCCTATATATTTGAAATTTATAATTTTTTATGTTTTTTTTAATATATTAAAATTTTATTAGATTTCAAATTAAAAAAATAAGGAATTGAAGAAATAAAGAAAAATTTTATTTTTTATTTCCTTTTATTTATATTATAATATATATATATATATATATATATTAAACATATTATAAATATAATGAAAATTTAATGTTTAAAATATTTATATTAACTAATATATTATTAATTAATAATATTAATCTTAAATTTATAATAAATTTACATGTATCATGAAAACTATATAGAATAAGTTTGTGTCTAATGAATGAAAGTATTTACTGGGCCTTTGTTCCGTATGTGCCTCATCAATGAATTGGGCTATCGTTGGGCCGAAAGCAAATTGTAATTGTGCAGGCCCATGCACCTCATTTTATTTGTAACTAAAAATAGTTAAAAATTGAATGATTTTTTTTTTATTTAGTTTTGCTAATTTATGTGGTGTTAACACCTTTCTAAATTTTCATTTGTTATACCTCTAATTGTATATATCTATTATGATATTTTTCATAATATGACGTGTCCTTATTAATTTTTACCATGGAAAAATATTTTGTCTAAATTTGTAAAATAAATATTTTATCTTTAATATCTTGTAAAGAAAAAATTTACTAATCTTCATACACATGAGATGAAGAACAAGAAATTTAAGATAAAATTTATATCATAGTTTTTGAATAACATTAAATGGGGTAAATGTTTAAAAAACATTTATCAAACAAATTATTTTTATAATGAAATAAGGTTACAAGTGAATGATTTAGGAAAAAAATATTATTTAAATTATAATTAATTATAAAAATGTTGATGAAACTAATTACACTGACAATATATTTAGTTCCTTTTAATTTAATATTTTCTTTTAAGTTTTAAATAAGATATTTTTTTTACCCTTATGTTTTATAGTGGTAATAAATAAGAGTTAAGGTCAATTTTTTTTAAAGTAGAACTTTATCATTCAATATTTACACTTACTTCATTAATATGATTTTTCCTAAAGTTAAAATAAAAAAATAAAAAATTCTGATTTTTAATGAAGATATATAAATATATGCACATAGTGTAATTTATAAAAAAAATTTGAAAAGCTTTTAAAATAAAAAAAAATATCAGTTTGGATTATTCATGTTAGTATCAATGTTGTTCTAATAAAAAATTATTTATTTCATTCTTCTTTATTTCCTATCATACTTAGTTTGTAATTTTATATGTAATTAAATCCAAGTTTATCAAGGGGATATATAAGTTTTCTTTAATTGGATATAGTTCAAAGTCATACAATTGATAAATTTTGTCACGATATACATAAAAGTTGATAAAATTTTAATATAAATTAAGTATTTTTTTATTATAATATTTAATAATATTTTAAATCAAGCTAAATGTGCTTAAAACATATCAAATATATAAATAGGTATTAAAAAAAATATCAAACCAAATTAACAATAAAACTTGAGGTATATGTAATTGTAAGATTTAATATTGAATATCTATTTGTAGAAAAGTTTATACTTCTTATAAAAAATAATTATCCATTACTTATGTAATTACACTTATGTTAGTGTTTTTACATACCATTATAATATATATATATATATATATATACTAATTATTAGAAAAAAAAATATTATTATTAATATTTAATATAAGATTGCATGAGTTAACTAATTTTAATAAAAATAATCAAAAGTGATTACTTACTTATTTAACAAAATTAATTTTAATAACTATAATAAAAATAAGCACTACTTACAATATTATATATATATAGATATATATATATATATATATATATAAATATATGCAAGGATTATAATAAAATTATCTAATAAAAAAATAATATAAATATATTATAAAAATAAAATTATTTATTCATATGAAAAAAATTACTCATTCAATATTTTTTATAAATTTATTTTTATAAAAAAAATTTATAAATTTTTTTACGAAAATTTTTTTATAAATTTATTTATGAAAAAAAAATTATTAATTTATTTGTAAAAAATTTTCATAAATTTATTGAAAAAAAAATTTATAAATTTTTTATAAAAAATAATTTCTTATTAACTATTTATCCACAAATTTATGACATTATATTTTTTATTAATTTTAAGTACTATTCACAAACTTGTTTTATGAAAAATATAAATTTTTTTTTGTAATGATAGAAAGAATATAAAGTAGATAGAATTTTTATGATTTGAAGAAATAAAAATATCAATGTATAAAATCATTTCTTACAGGTTTTGTTACATATGACTAAGATACTCAAACACAATTATTAAATATTTTTTTTTCCAGATAGCTTTGTTGTTTCTTCTTCGTTGTTCCTTATTTAATGACGTCCCAATTCTTTAATTAGCTGCAAATATAACGAAATAAATTTTATCAGTTATATCAATAGAAAAGTGTTGATATATATAATGATTTCTTACCTTGAATTACTGAGATGATTTAACATATGGTCTGAATAACTGTGAACAAAACTAGCATTATGCCTGCAGCACAAGATGCTAATTTCCAAGGAGTGTTGACGTATACAAAGATAGCCTTCCATTTGTTCCAAGGATTTTCATAAAAATCATTTAAGCTACTCCACATAGAAAGATATTGTGAATTGAAACAAGGTATACCAACGTGTGATCTCAGATTATTAATCATTTTAATCACTTTATTAGTATCACTAATCCAATTGATAATAATTTTCTTATCAATAAATATGTTCACATTTTGTTTATTATTGATAAGAAAATTTAGAACCGCTACATATTCAGTAATGATTTTTATAGTGAAAACATGACATTCCTCATATGCCATTACATTCTGGAAGAGTATTTCTGTTCCATCATGTATACTTAAACTTGGCATTATCAACGCTCCTTGCTTAGAATATGTCAAGTTAAGTAATCCTGCATTTGGATTGACCTTAAATTTAAGACCAGCCTCCATTAGTTGACTTGCACTATACACATGATTAATTTCATGGTATTTTTGTGGTGTTCCAAGGTTAAGCTTTGATGATGAAATTGCAAAAGATCTTAGAAGATCAGTAAAGTGTTTTGGGGACTCTTTTGGGTACACAGATCCAAAACCAAAATTCTTAAAAAGGTTGCAAGTAATCTCTAGAAAGGAAGGAAATTTCTGACTTAAATTAGTGAGGTCATAAAGTTCTTCAAAAACGAAGAAAGGAAGTTGATTTTCTATTAGTATCAAGTCTAGCTACATATCCGTTAAGAGCAATGGTTTTAGAAATAAAGATCCTTTTCCACCCAATCTTCAAATTCATTACATCTTATATAAAACTCAATTATGAAGCAAGCATCAACTAAAATCATCTTTAAGAAATCATTGCTATTATATTTAATAGGCTCTGAATAACAATATCGAATATTTTCTTCTAACTCTTTAAGTTTCACAATAAAATCTCGCATAGGTATTTTGATTCGATTTAAAAATCTCTTGAAATATTTCAATTTAAGTTCTTCCATTACCTCAAAAGTGTTGTCTCCCTTAATAACATCACGTGATTTGTGATAAGGGCCAATAGAAATAATTTGAGGTGTGTAGACTTTTGGATTAATTTCACGAATTTTTTGTGGTACTCTATAAATACATTGCCTAACAAAATCATTTATCTCTGGAGGATATACATTTTCAAGCATCTTGGTCCATTCGGTCTCCAAATATTGTATTTCACTCATTAAATAACTTGATTCTTCTTCCATTTTGTTAAAATTCTGTAACATCAAAATTATTCATCAATAAATCAAACCAACTATAATATTAAAAAATTGAATAAGGCTTTAATTTATTCTATCAAGAATTACCTCTTAGTTTCTAAAATATTGAATATTCTCAAATTTATAAATTGATAACATTTACTAATGTTGTTTAACTAATTTAAAGAATGTATATATGCAATCAATCTTTGAATTTTTTTTTTTTCTTCTTTTTGTCATGGTATATCACACTCATATGAAAAATAAAAATAATGTTTCTCCTAGGTTCAAAGATAAATAAAACAAGTATATAAAACCAAAATAATAACACAATATAGTAATAAATTTGAATCAATAAAAAGAGTTTTGTATTATAAAAAAAAACTGTTAGAAAATGGGAGGGTAACGAATTTGAAGCTAAAGCAGAAAGGTGGAGAAGGAACCTGAGATACTGAAAATTGTTGAAAATTAGAAACCAGAACTCAGCAACTGCTTCTGATTCATCTCACAGAATGCTTCATCCTTTATATAATATTCCATAAGCTAAATCAGTTTTCCAAAGTCAACACCATCAATGTATGAACACTATTTAATGTTTTCCCTTAATTAATGTATTATTTACTGAATGATATTGCAAATCGTTTCTTTTACGATTTAATATATCGATCAATTGGCTCCTACTATACTTATAATATTGCAACTATGCCATATGCCATCAAAACTTAGACCCAAGGTTAAAATATGTTTCAATTTTATAATGGTTTAAGATTATAGATAGAGAAAATATTAAATTTATATATATAAAATAACTATAAATATTATCTCACTAAGTCAATTTTATGAAAATAAATTAGATTGAAAGTTCATTTATATTATAGTATCAGAATTTACTATAATAAATTTGTTAATTCTACTGAGTTACTTATTATTGTTAAATTAATCACTCATTTATTGGTTTAGGTTTAAATTAGGATATTTTAATATGAAAAAATATGTTAAATAAAATGAATATAAATCTCTTCTCATTAAACTAATTTTATGAAAATGAATTAAATTTAAAATTTATTTATATTATAATATAAAAAGAAATTACAAGATCTGAAAGCGTAAACATGAGATATTATAAACCAACCATTTGATTCCACCTTCCCCGCAGTCCACATGGCGAACAAAATGGCCACCATAAAAAGAAGCACTATGATTCCAATCCATTTGATAAAGAGATTATCCTCCTATCTTTACGCATTTGTCATTTTTCAAATATTATGGATTTCAAACTTACCCTTAACCTCAAACTTTGAATGATAAATATGTTTATACAAATTTATATAAATTTAGTTGTAAAGCTAATTTTTGAGAATAATTTGATAAAACCAGAAAAAATGAAGGGTTGAAATTGGATTTTACATATTTACATATTTATAACTTATTATCCATTTATATATAAATTTATATTTTAATGTTTCTAAATTTAATAAATCACTCCAAATCATTTTTTATTTTATTTTGGTGATTCTAGATTAAATAATCAATTTTTGTATAAACTAAACAAAATTCTTACTTTAATTTTAGAAATTTTAAAGGACACAAAAACTTTAACTTTATTTTCAATAATTAAAATTAAAAGATGATTCAAATTTTTAAAAGAGAAAAATAATTTTTAATAACAAACCATCTCTAAATTCATAAAATATATATTATTTTTCTTTGAAATTTTAAAAACAAAGTTAAATATAACAATTGTAACATACCAAGAAATATGAAAATATAACTATATAAAGATAAGGTCTTCTTTACATACAAAGGATAGAAACTATTTCTATTACCATCCTCCAAAATAATTCACAATTCAAAATAACTAAGATTCCTACTACTAGCTTCCAAAGCATCTAAGGTGTGGGTACTCCTAGTTCCTACTCTGCCTCATAGATCGTTCCACTGAAGACTTGTTATTTGCTCCCGTGCAAGGCACGATCATAGCAGTTCAAAACACAATGCACACAAAAGGGTAAGCTAGTGAAAATAAAATAGAACCATAATATTTATTTAAAACCATTAATCTAGAAGCATACATAATTTCACACAAGTGTAAGGGCCTACCAAAGGCTTTACACCTTTAAATCACAATCACAATCAAGACCGACGTCTTCCGGAAGACAGTATGGATTTCGGATATCTAGGGTTAGCACCTGATGTGTACTCCAGGACCACGTGCCTAACCGGCCGACCATTGAGTCTTTTTCACCCCAGGATCATCTACAAAACATCTCCACACCCATCACACATCAGGGTAGCCTCACCAACTATCTTAAAGACAATTGGTAAGACCTCCATCGACCTTCACCACATGACAATCTTAGTCTATGTGACCTAGAGAGTCATTAAGGTCTGGATACCCTATAACATATCCCTAAACTCATATACACTACTTTACCAACATCATACTCATTTATCAAACTAAACTCCCCTCAATAGGAGGAGCACCAAGGCCTCATACCAACATAAATATCATTATTTAATTTCACATCTCATCTCTATCTAATGTCTCAAAATACAACAAATTCACTATCAGCTTGGCAAAAAATCAATCTCAAAATAAGAAAATCAGGTTCACATCCTCAGCAAATTCAAGTAAGTTGGCCACAACAACAACCATTCAAATGCCCTTATTTTCAATTCTCATGGTTTACTCAATAGATTGCCTGAAGCCAACTTTACCCAATTTGGTATAAAATTCATCCTAATTTTCCCAACAACATAACAAATTTCATTCCAAATTCACAAGCACATTGTATAACACAAATCACATAATTGAAGACAAAATCACACTTGACAATTTCATAAATCATAGAACAGCCCTCAAATATGGGCAAAGTGCACATTCATTCATCAAATCAGAATTTCAGAATCTGACCCAAGGGAAAACATTCGAAAACAGCCACCAAAATCAGTTTCATTTCTAATTCCCCTAATACTATAAGGATTAACTTAAGGCTAGCTTCCCTTACCTGTATTTAGAATCTAAAATATCTTTCTCCTTCCTACTAGACAGAGTTGCAGGTGCTCTCACTAACTTTTCAAGTACCTGATTCACAAACCAAACACATCTCTAAGAACCTAAGCTAGCAGAGAGCTATATTGATGGAGGAAAGACCACATGCAAGCGGAGCAAGACCCATATGCAAGGCAAAACAGTTTGGGCGAAAATAGGAGTAGAACAAAGAAAACTTACCAAATCAAGATTCCAATCGGTTGGATGTGCTCTACTCTTCACAAGCTTCGATTAGGTACCTTCGGATCTTGAAAAGGATGAGGAAGGAGAAAGATAGGTTAGAGAGAAGATAGAGAGATTTGAGAGAAAAGAGTTTTAGAAAGATGTTGTATTTGAAATAATATAGATTGAAAGGTTTGATACTTTTATTTATAATTCTTTTAAAACTTTATTAAACACTTTCACCCTTTCACCACTTAAACTTACGGTCTTACTTAGTCTAACTGTTACTAGATCCTTACAAGAATTTATATATATATATATATATAATAATAATAATAATAATAATAATAATAATAATAATAATATAAAAAAAAAATTATAAAAAAGTTTATAAATTACATCTAATTTTAATAGAAAAAAGATTAACTACTTATAGTAAAAATAAGAAATAGAAAAGAAAACAAGGAATAAGTAAGGAGTCAAATATACCTTATTCTGTCAAGTTCCTCATTCAAAATTTGTATCTTCAAGTTTCTATCTTTATTTTTCTCTCTCATTTTTTTTTTTTTTATATTTTACATGGACAATTATATTTTAATTCATTCACTCACTAGAATTCTTCTTTCCTTAAGCCACTACTTTGTATTCTAGAATTGAGGTTTTTCTACCTCTAATTTGCTTAGCACTTTTATATTTTCATTGAATATTTTTTTTTCTTCTAATTTTGACCATTCTTGTGAAGTTCAATACTACACAAATTTTTGGACCACTAAGTGAATTTTTGGATGAGCATAATTTTCTTTTCATTCATTGAGGAAATAAGATGTTTGTTTAACAAATTGATTCTATTTTTTATTCATTTGAAATCTTTCTTTTTTATATTTAAGATATTAAAAACTAATCAAATAACTTATAATTCTTCCAAAAATAAAAATATTTGTATTCCATTAAAGTTAGGATTACTTTGCAAATAATTTTTCTATACTCATATACAATAATTTATTAGTTATAAATATTATATTATTTCTTATGTATTATTTTATTATAAAAAGTTTAAACTAAATGCGACTTCGTAAATTTTTTATATAAATCCTTAAAAATGTACTATACCTTTTATTTATCCTTTAAAGTGTGAAAATTCAATATCATTTACATTACTTGTTGGTGTGAAAAGAGTTAACTTACGGGATTATTTTTATTAAAACGTTATATAATTTTTTATCACCTCCTATCATGTTTTCCACGTGCCTGACACATGCAAAAGTCAAACTGAAATTTAATTAATATTTAATGTTCAAAGTCTTTGTTATTATTTTTTTTCTTCCCTCTTCTTCTCCGTCTTCTTTATATTCTTTCAAATCTTCTCTTTTTTTCGTCTTTCTTTTTGTATCTTTTTTTTTTCTTAGTATGTTCATGTTCTTCTCAAATTTTTGTGAATCACATCTATTTTCTTCTTCCCTTTTATTTCTTTTCAAATTTCACTAAAACACTAATTTTCTTTTATACCTTTCCATCTTCAAATTTCAATAAAATGCACCAATTATTTTCTTTTTCCATTTCGTGTTCTTTTTTCATCTTTATCATTTTTTTTATTGATTTCTATTATCTTCTTTTTTTCTTCCATTTTCCTTTTTCTTCTCATCTTCTTCCATTTTTAGATGTGGTAAAATAGTTTATATAATTATATTGATTATATACTATATTTTAAACATTTTACTTAGATAACGATACAAATTATAAATATTTTACTTTGAACATACATGAAAATAAAAACAAAAATTATTAAAAAGATGCAATTGGTGGGAGAGATAAAACTGAAAAATAGTTATCATTGTCAATTTCTTCTTCTTTAATAGTTGTAGGTTGTAAATATTAGTCCATGTATATAATAAATTGAAAAACTTCGTTAATTGTAATTTAATTTTCGTACGTATTTCGTTAATATTTGTTATATTTTAAAACAAAATTTATTTACAATTGTGTATTTTGTTTAAATATTTTTTTTTTTAATTTAAGAAGAGTTAAGAAAGGTTTAATAAAATTATTTTATATATTTGTGTAGATAAAAAATAAAAGAAAAATAATATTTATTATAATCTTATTGATTATAATAAAATTTTTTAAGAATTTATTGAAAGAAAATAAAATATAACTCATTTGGAGAAAATAGTATAAAAATAAATATTTTTTTTATATTATGATTCAAATTAATTGATTTATAAAAAAAATTAGAAAATTCTTTCAATAGTTAGGAGATAGACTATAGACCACCAAACCATTTATCATCCTCTAGAATAAAAAACAATCATTACATAATATTTTTAAATTTATTTTACACTTCAACCCTCTCCTTTCTATTTTCAAAATGCATATATTATTTTAAAAAAATAATAATGGATATTGATCAAGAAAATATTAACTAATGTTAATTAAAAAAATAACACAAGACTATATTAATAAAAAATTAACTCTAATAATATCAACTAAAAATTAACTTTAATAGATTCTAGTCTAAGATAAATTCTAGAAAATATCAGTTGAAAAGATAAGATGATACAATAAAAAAACTAAACCAAGACAATAACACCTTAATCAATGTCAAGTCAATGGTAGTTTAATAGAATTCTAATGACCTCTAGATCTCAAATGAAGTTAAGGTCTGAAAAGAAAAATATAATATTAAATAATAAAATCATTTTCATATATTTAAAATTTTAATTTCTTTTAAAATTATTTTGTAAACTAACTTTTAAAATTTCGAATTTTGTACATCTTTTAAATTTTGTTTGCATTGTTTCAGATAATTAATTCATACATTAATCAATAAAGGACATAAAACATTCATATATCCACATTCTTTTTTTTTTTTTAACGTCTGCATGACATTTGTAAACCCTAAATCTAAACACAAATATAATACTTTTAATGATTTATGGATATTAAATAATAGATATATAAAAAGAATTTGACATTGCTTTTAAAAATCTACAAATATATATTTACATTCAATATTTAATAAACACCCGCTCAACACTAAAATACTGCACTCAACAAAAACAGACACTATTCAACACCAAAATACTGTACTCAACAAAAACAGACACCATTCAACACCAAAATATAATACTTAATCAATTGCATATGTCTCACAAAATATGAGAGTCCATTAATTAACCAATGGTATTTATATTAATTTCATAAACAAAAAGCATGTGCAATCATTAAATAATAATGCATGAGTAGCTTCCGAATACAGTTCATACATGGTGGTGTTGAGTTGGTAAAAGTGATTTAGCATAAGGGATATTATATAAAGGAGGAAGCATTGTGCAAGATGAATTAGTGGAATAGAGGAGTTTGACTTGTTGTTAATTAAGTTCATTCGACGCTGAACATTACTCTATTCCTCAACAATTTCACCACTTCCTTCTTCTTTTTTAAATAAATTAAAGATTAATGAAAATATTTATAAAGTAATTATTTTATAATTAATAATATCTTTAGATAAATATTATTAATATATATATTAATTAACTAAATAAGAAAATGAAATATTAAATTTATTTACATATATTTTATTTTAAAACATTTATATGTAATTTATAGTTAATTATTTATAAAAAAATATAATATTTAATATATTATTATTTCAAAATATTTATAATAAAATTTTATAAAACATTATATAAATTTAAATAAAAAATTATAAAATTAAATAAATTTTAAAATATAATATAATATTATAATTATATTTTAATAATATAATATAATTAATATATTATATGATAATATGATATATAATTATATAACAGATTATATATATATATTAAATATAAATAAATTTTTTTTTAATATAAAATAATTAAAAGTATTATTTTATATATAAAAAGAAATATTTTTTATTATGAAAAAATACATATTCTATATTTATATTATATTTTCATAAGGTTAAATCTTTTTAAGACAAAATTATTAAAAAAAAAACTAAAACATACCATACTAACCTTCCTTATTAAAATATTAAAAAATTATAATCATAATGAAATTTTTCTCTACTTATAAAATAGAAAATAGTAAAGACAAAAGACATACCAATTACAGTACACAATAACTCAAGGTTTTATTTACATAATATTTTTTATAAAATTTTGTTAAAAAAGTTTTAAAATCAAACAAATATCAGTTTGGATTATTCATGTTAGATATCAATGTTGTTTTAATAATAAAATATTTATTTTATTCTTCTTTATTTATCTATAATACTTAGTTAATAATTGTATATGTAATTAAATCCAAAGTTATCAAGTGGATATATAAGTTTTGTTTAATTAGATATAGTTCAAAGTTATACAATTGATAAATTTTGTCACGATACACATACAAAATTGATAAAATTATAGTATAACTTAAGTATTTTTTATTATAATATTTAATAATATAATAAATAAACTTGTAAATGTGCTTAAAACATATCGTATTGAAAAAAATATCAAACCAAATTAACAATAATACTTTAGGTATATGTAATTGTAAGATTTAATATAAATATCTATTTGTAGAAAATATTTTATATTTACAGTGTAATAAAGAATTTTCAATCTTATAAGAAATAATTATCCATTACTTATGTAATTACACTTATGTTAGTGTTTTTACAAACAATTATGATAATATATCATATTTAACTAAATTGCATGATGTAAACTAATTTTAATAAAATAATCAAAGTAATTATATGTCCATTTAACAAAACTAATTATAATAATTATAATAAAAATAAACACTACTTACAATTAAGAGAAATTATATCTACAATAATGTAAGAGTTCATAATAAAATTGTAATATAACCTATCAAAGTAAAAAGAATACAAACTAAGTAGGATTTTTATGATATGAAGAAAGAAAAACTTCAACTTATAAAATTACTTTACGAATATTTTTTTATATATACAAATGAGACACTCAAATACAATCATTAAATGTTTTCTTCTTTTAGTAGACTTCCTTATTCCTTTTTAATGATGTTCAAATTCCTTAATTAGCTGCAAATATAACGAAACAAGTTTTATTAGTCATAATAATATAGAAGTGTTGATATATATCATGACTTATTTACCTTGAATTAAGGAAATGATTGAGCATATAGTCTGAATCAACGTGAGCAAAAGTATTACTACTGCAGAAGATGCTATTTTCCAAGGAGTGTTGAAGTACTCATGTATGAAGATAGTCTTGTATTTGTTCCGAGGGTTTTTAACGAAATCATTTAACCCATTACAGAGAGAAAGATATTGTGAATTGAAACGTGGCATACTAAGGTATGAGCTCAAATTATTAAGGTATGAGTTCAAATTATTAATTATGTTAACCACTTTACTAGCATCACCCGTCATATTGACAATAATTTTCTTATCAACAAATATGTTCACATCTTTTTCAGTATTGATAAAAAAATCTAAAATCGCAACATATTCAGTGATAATTTTTGTAGTCAAAATGTGCAATTCCTCATATGCCAGTACATTCTGAAAGAGCATTTCTCTTTCATCATGAATATTCAAGCTTGGCATTATCAACCCTTCCTCCTTAGAATAAGTCAAGTCAAATAATCCTGCATTTGGATTGACCTTAAATTTAAGACCTGCCTCCATTAATTGACTTGCACTGTATACATGATTAATTTCATGGTATTCTTCTGGTGTTCTAAGATCAAGCTTTGATGATGATATTGCAAAAGATCTTAAAAGATCGGTAAAGTGTTTTAGGGACTCTTGGGTACACAGATCTAAAACCAAAATTCTTAAAAAGATTGCAAGTAATCTCTAGAAATGAGGAAAATTCCTGACTTAAATCAGTGAGGTCATAAAGTTCTTCAAAAACAAAGAAAGGAAGTTGATTTTCTATTAATATCAAGTCTAGTTGCATATCCATTAAAAGTGATGGTTTTAGAAATAAAGGGTCTTTTCCCATCCAATCTTCAAATGTATTACATCTTATATGAAACTCAATTACGAAGCAAGCATCAACTAAAATCATCGTTACACTACTAGAAAAATGAAGATTTACATCGGTTATTTTAGGTTATTTACGTCGGTTCTGGAACCGATGTAAATAAGACCGATATAAATTTAAAAACAAATTTACATCGGTTCTGAAGTAACCGATGTAAATCTGGCAACAAATTTATATCGGTTATTTTAGAACCGATGTAAATCTGGTAACAAACCCTAAAATAATCCCGCGCACAACAGCCCCTGCTTCCCGTAGTTGTTGAACCGCCGCTTCGTCTTCTCCACCGTCGCCTTTATCGCTAGGGCTGTGTCGCTGTTCGGCTCATACAGATCCTAAGAAAGCAGCAAAATAGAGATGACGTTGAGCACTCAACAAAAAAGAAAAAAAAAACCTACCATGGATACAAGAAGAACGAAGATAGAGGGCAGAAGCAAGATTTTTGTAAAAGAAATCAATAAAGCATTACAAGAAGAAGCCAACACACTACCATCAAGAACCAAGAACGCCAAAGAAATATAAGTGTCATATTTGATCACAAACCCCCTTATCAAACAAGATCCCAAGAGGCAGCAAAATAGAGATGGCGTTAAGCATCCAACGAAGAAAAAAAAAAACTTACCATGGAGGAGAAAGAGCACGAAACAGAAAGCACCACTGATGGAAGAGCAGTGTTACGTGAGAGCGAGAGAGTTTGAATGTGAAATGAGAAGATAGTGTGCGAAAGAGATAGGTTAATAAGCACATTTACATCGGTTCTTTTAAGAACTGATGTAAATATATTCATATTTACATCGGTCCTAAAAGAACCGATGTAAATATGCGATCAACATCTCTTTTATTTACAAAAATGCCACCGTGTTTCATATTTACATCGGTTTACCTAATAACCGATGTAAATTTGACGATGTAAAATAAAAGTTTTCTAGTAGTATTAAGAAATTATCACTATTATATTTAATAGGTTCTGTATAACAACATCGAATTCTTTCTTCTAACTCTTTAAATTTCAATCTAAAATATCGCATAGGCATTTTGGTTCGATTTAGAAATTTCTTGAGATATTTCAGTTTAAGCTCTTCTATAGCCTCAAAAGTCTTATCTTCCTTACCAACATCACGTGTTTTATGATAAGGGCCAATAGAAAAAATTTGAGGTGTGTAAGCTTTTAGATTACTTTCACAAATTTTTTGTAGTACCCTATAAATGCATTGCTTATCAAAATTATTTATTTCCGGTGGTTATACATTTTCAAGCATCTTGATCCATTTTTCTTCCAAAAGATTGTATTTCACTTGTTAAATCACTTGATTGTCCTTCCATTTGCTTAAAAGTTACCTAAATTTATAAGTTGATAAAATTTACTAATGTTGTGTAACTAATTTAAAGAATGTATATGTGCAATCAACTTTGACCCATTTTTTCTTCTTTTTGTCATGGTATAACACACTCATATGAAAAATAAAAACAATGTTTCTCCTAGGTTCAAAGATAAATAAAACAAGTGAATAAAACCAAAATAATAACACAATATAAAAATTTATAAATTATAAAAATAAAACTGTATAACACATAACTAAAAAGTCACAATAAGTGTAAAAAAATGGATTATTAATCATATACTCACACATAAAATAAAATATTATGTTATGAATAAATATAAATATAAACGTCAAATTATATATCCACTATTATCATTTCTTTATAATAAAAAGTTATTTTCTTAATTTAGAAATGAAATAGTAAAAACAAAATAAAATTTTCTTATTAAATTTTTCAAACATAACATTAAAACTATTCAAATATAATATAAATATATAATTTTAAATAATTTAAATAAACGTCATAACTAATATAAATATCATCATAAATATAATATATATATATATTAACTTTTCAAAATTATTAGTTTATACATGAATTAATTTATAAAAAATTCTCTACTATAATTTCTCTATTTCTTTTATTTATGTATAAATTAAATAAAAAAGATTATATATATATAAATATAAATCTTTGTAATAAATTTGAATTAATAAAAAGAGCTTGTATTATAAAAAAAAACAGTGTTAGAAAATGGGAGGATAAGGAATTTGAAGCTAAAGGAGAAAGGAGGAGAAGGAACCTGAGATACTGAAAATTGTTGAAGATTAGAAACCAGAACTCAGGAACTGCTTCTGNAATGCTTCATCCTTTATATAATATTCCATAAGCTAAATCAGTTTTCCAAAGTCAACACCATCAATGTATGAACACTATTTTATGTTTTCACCTAATTAATCTATTATTTGCTGAATGATATGACAAATGCTTTCTTTTACGATTTAATATATCGATCAATTGGCTCCTACTATACTTATAAATATTGCAATTATGTCATCAAAACTTAGACACAAGGTTTGAATATGTTTCAATTTTATTAGTCTACGTAAAACTTTTTATAGTTTTCGTCTTTATAAATTTTATTTACTCTTTTAATTTTTGTTATTATTTACTAATGATGTGTATACTATATTTCTTAAATGATAAAGGTTAAACTGAATATATTTTATATGATGAATCTATGTAAATTTTACAATATTATAAAGACTACAAATTTATTTTTAAAGACCAAAATCGTAGACAAAATTTTATAATGGTCAAGACCTTAAAGGAAATTACATGAACTGAAAACATAAACATGATATATTATAAATCAAGCATAAGATTAGATTAAACTATATAGTGTCTATAAATATGTTTGTCATTTTTGCATATTTTAAGTAAGAAAAAGTTTGAATAGTTTTCTAGATAATCAGAATATGTAAAGTTTATTCAACGTGATTTAACTAATATAACTTAATTTTTATTTGTAAATAAATGGTAAAATAAGTCCATATATATTTATAATATTTTATATTAACTTATTTAAGAAAGAAACATAATTTTAGGAATTTATAAGGCATAATTTTAGGAATTTATAAGGCAAGATTAAATATAGTATAAAATACTATATTTATACCGTATAATTATTTGTTGAACAATTTGACATAGGTCTACTGTTTTATTTATATTTTTGTGTACAGGTATCTAAAAATCAAGATTCTTGTTATACTGGACTTCTATCTCATCAAATTTTCATATACAATTAGAATAACTCAATTTGGACAATAATTGGATTTTTGGCATGTGATTAAAGTAAAGCCTACAGTAGCTGCAATGCTGAAGTAGATCCCCTTAAGTTATGATCTGTCTCTAGTTATCTAGGGCCCATCCATTAAGGAGACGAGTTGTAAATTATATATAGGACTTTAAGCTATGTAATTAAATATATTTAGCATACAGTATGATTCATTTGTGAAGATTACAAGTTCATAAGTTGATTTCCACAAGAGTTAGTTAAAACGGTTAGTGTTGTATTGTTATTTTGTTCTTGCATTGCAATGAAGCTTGATTCTTTTCAGAACTCTTGTGTTCTTCGTACTCTCTTGCTTCTTCTCATTTTTCTTTAACTTTCTTGCAAGTTTATTCACGCATTAGTTTTGTTGTAATTCAAACACAATGCTGGAAACGCTTACATCTCACAATGTTTGGAATTGACAGCTTTCTTGGGTTCATTTTATGCTTCTACTGTTCTTTGCATCTGCAAGTTTAAACTGTGATTCTTCACATCATTAAATCAAAATAGAAAGAGTGCCAATAGTCAAGATTGACTTGAGTGTAGTGTATGCCAATATTGTTTTCGAGTTTCTTGCATTTAAATTCTCCCAATTTATGTTTTCTGTGTTTACTTCAAAGTAATGCATTTTGATTCTTCGATTCAGTAACGTTTGTGAATTCTGTGGATTATAAACCAATGAGGGAGGATTTAAAGTAATGCATTTTGATTCTTCGATTCAGTAACGTTTGTGAATTCTTTGGATTATAAACCAGTGAGGAGGAATGTCTTTGAAGGGAGTAAAGTGGAGAAATCTACATAAAAATATTCCAACTCTATAACTTTGATTGGTCCAAGCACCTCTAAGCTGTTTTTGGTCTATATGGATTAAATTAGATTAGTTGTAGTTTGATTTCATCCTCTACTGTAGTTTAGATTTAATCCAAGCACAACTTACGGTTTAATTCTACATTAGCACAACACATTACTTTACCAGTTAGTATAGTTGAAATGCTTGAGAAAACCTTGGTTGCATTTTTAAATTGTTCTTGTTTTAGTTATGTTCTTCTTTTGGTCAAAATTTTCCAGAATTTAGCATACCATATTCTTTTGTTCAAATTCTACACAGACAGTTTAGAATTAGATTCAAGATTACCTTTGAACCATTGAACTGTAGTTTCTTTAATTCATTTCCTTATTTTGCAATCCATAACATTTCTTATTCAATTCTTGCATTACATTTCATCAATCTACATAGTCTTTAAGAATTTCAATTTCGTTTCCAGTTTTCAGCTTCATAATTATTACTATTACAGTATTAGTAAACTGCATTTTTGCGTGCTTTCATAATTGCTTAGGCTACATAGAACTATCCTGCATTTTTCATTTTAGTTCTTATTTTTTCAAGAAACCAAAACCCCAAAAATTGCATCCTTGCATGTGTATATAGCATTGAATCGTCCTACATACAATTTAGAAAAATCAAAATATCACAATCTACATAGGAATTTTAGCATAATTCATTCTCCATCTAGCTTCAATATTGATATTCATCACATACATGCTGCATAATTGCACTCCATTCTATTTAAAACATAGCTACATCATTCCCTTCTTAATTAGCTAAAATTCTAGCAGTGACAAATTGCAATAGCTTCATCCTGCATCCATCCACAACATTCATTGCATTTAATTCATCATACCTTCATATTTTAGATTCATCCAAAATTTTCCCTCCTCCACATTTCATTTCATTCATTCAATACTAGATTAGGTGCCTACTAATATACAAATCCTAGGATTTGACACCTTGATTGACCCTACACTACATTAAGGAAAAATTCAAGTATTTGATACAAGTTACGTGACTGAAATCTTATTTATCATACACATAAAAATTTAATTTTGAAACGAGACATATACACCAAACATGTCATTTCCCAGGCAACTTTGTTTCCATTTATTTCAATTATTGTGTTTACTAACAGTATTCCAAGATACCTTTCAAGTTTTTCTACCTTCTCGTCTTATTCTTCTAGGATCGAAAGGGGATGTACCTACAATTATCTTCCCTTCTCGGCTTATCTTCCCTCCTCTCCTTACTTGGTGTGGTTCAAACTTGTCATGTAGCATTCTTCGGCTGCCCTTTTTTTCCCATGGATGGTTATTACAATTCCATTGAGCGTTGGGAACTTCATGGTCAAGTGGAGGTGAACACTATGACTCCAATTTTATTAAGTGATGGTCGTCTCAATAGGATGTTATAAGGTGAATTAGCTTCAATGATGAGATACTAGACCTTCATCACTCAGTAATGTGTGTTTCTTTCACTAAACTTCGTATATACGTCAATATACCCCTTGGAATGTGTTTCAGTACAAAATATTTGCTAAGCTTCCTTGGTTCATGAGCGTCTTTCGAACAAAAATTTTTTTTGTCTCCACTATGATGACCATGGGGTTGTTGTATTGAGGATCGATTCCTTTGAAGTCAACATCTGTAAAAGTAATGGGGGACATTCTTGGCCACATGCTGTTGGTTGTGGCATTGAGAGACTATATGTTCATGAGATGTTTCCTGATTGAGTTAGAGGCTCCTCCACACGCAAAGTCCCCGACAATGGTGTTAATTATCCCTCAAACCGGTTCAGGATATATATCCTCCCCTCTGCCATTATCTCTTTAATCTACAACCCTGGGTTTGGGCTGGTTGTAACCATCTCAACACCTCTACTGGTTCTCGTCATTCCTCCACATATAGTGTTTCTTCCTCTCTCTTCACAAATTTCTTTAGATGCCCGACTTGTATCAACTCCTCAATTTTGTCCCTCAAGGCTACACATTCTTCTGTGGAATGTCCATAATTCCTATAGTATCGACAATGCTTACAAAGATCTGCATTAGGTAGTGTTGGTACCTTCCTTAGTGTTTGGATTAAGTCAGTGTTCAATGTCTCCTTAAGAGCTCATCCATGGTCCACTATCAGTGGTGTATATGGGAAAAATGAGACCCTCAGCTTTCTCTAGGTCTCAATTAGAATTGATTTCTTCTTCCCCTATCCTTTTCCTGTTTCGCCCTATTGCCTTCCTTCTTTCCCTTAGGTAGTTTCTTCCGATACTTATTCAACTCTTCCATTTGCATGAATTCGGTGGATCTGATTCTCACCTCATACAATATTTTGGCAGTTCGTCGGGATAGGTCATCCAAGAAAGGTCCCGCCCTAAGGGTTGTTACCAAGTGGTGTCTAGCTATCAGGGGTTCCAGCCCTGAAATCCGCAAACAGATTTTGGAGTATTTTTCCATGAACGAAAGTAATGATCCTCTAAGTCAAGTAGACTAAGATGTCACGAGTGGTCGGCTAGTTAGGCCTGTTGTCCAAGAGCATATAGTGTTAACCCTAAATATCTGAAATTCATACAGTCTTTTGAAAGTCGTTTGTCTTGTATACTTATGTTTAAATATGTAAAGTCTTAAGTAGACCCTTACACTTGAGATGTGAATTTGTATTGTGAAAATGGTAATGTTTGAAATTAGATCTTTTACTTAAATATTCTACTAGCTTACCTTTTTTTTTTAACTGTTATAATCATATTCTTTACATGAGAATAAATAGTAGGTTAGGAGGAGAACCTTTAATAAAAAAAAATAGGAAGTAGTAAATATTCTTGTTTGTGATGTAATTTAATAGTTTAGTAGTAGTATAATTGTTTACTTTAATTAATACTTATATCTCCACCATATTTAGTAGAATATTTTAGTATGTTACAATTCATTTTCTTATCACTTTTATATCTTTAAATTTATAATTTTTTATGTTTTTTTAAAATATATTAAAATTTTATTAGATTTTAAATTAAAAAAATAAGAAATTGAAGAAATAAAGAAAAATTTTATTTTTTATTTTCTTTTATTTATATTATACTATATATATTTAACATATTATAAATATAATAAATATTTAATGTTTAAAATATTTATATTAACTAATATATTATTAATTAATAATATTAATTTTAAATTTATAGTAAATTTACATGTATCATGAATACTATTTAGAATAAGTTTGTGTCTGATGAATGAAAGTGTTTACTGGGCCTTTGTTCCGTATGTGCCTCATCAATGAATTGGGCTATCGTTGGGCCGAAAGCAAATTGGAATTGTGCAGGCCCATGCACCTCATTTTGTTTGTAACTAAAAATAGTTAAAAATTGAATGAATTTCTTTTTCATTTACTTTTGCTAATTTATGTGGTGTTAACACCTTTCTAAATTTTCATTTGTTATACCTCTAATTGTATATATCTATTATGATATTTTTCATAATATGATGTGTCCTTATTAAATTTTACCATGGAAAAATATTTTGTCCAAATTTGTAAAATAAATATTTTTTATGTTTAATATTTTGTAAAGAAAAAATTTACTAATCTTCATACACATGAGATGAGATGAAGAACAAGAAATTTAAGATAAAATTTACATAATATTTTTTGAATAACATTAAATATTGAGTATCAATTTAAATTAAAAATTGGGATAAATGTTTAAAGAATATTTATTAAACAAATTAGGTCTTATGAATTTAAAAAAAAAAAATGAAAGATCTGCCTCCGAAACCGTAAATACGAATTTAATTGAATATGACTTTCTATATAATTCTATATTTATCTATGATATCTAGTATGAAATTTATTTTACTAAGTTGAAATTAAATATATGTTTTTCCTTTTCTTGGTAGGATTAGAAAAAGAATTATTTAATTTGTAGCATACTAAAATATACTATTAAGTATTAAATATTAGATAATTCTTTATAACATTTAACTATTGTATAAATAAATAAATATATATATATATATATATATATATTACATTCATCTCTTATTACTAAAAATATTAAAAACACTTATCAAATAAATATCCCATTCTTCATTCTTTTTATAAAGAAATATTTATTTGACATATTATCTCCACCTGTGAATCATAATAATTAAACTAAAACAAGCAACATAAAAAGGATAAATTAGTAGGAAATATAAGTTAAATATTAAAGTTGTTTAAGATTCAAACCCTCACAATGTAATTCACACCTAAAGGGTAAGGGTCTACTTAGACTTTTACACATTTAAATATACTCACAATCAAAATTTCGGAAGATTGTATGAATTTCAGATATTTTGAACTAATACTTGATGTATGCTCTTGGAACATGGACCTAACCAGCCGATCACTAAGATTTTTTCACCTAGAGTCATCCCACAACTCTCCACATTCATCTCACATCAAGATAGTCTTAACCAATTGTCCCTTGGAAAAAACTAATAAGACCTCTATCTCACCACATGACATCTTAGTCTATGTAACGTAGATGATCATTAAGGTCTAAATACCTTATAACATATCTATAAATCCATACACACTAAATTATAAATTTTCATCATATTTACAACATATACTCAAACCTCCTCTCAATAGGAGTTCCACAAGCCTCATTACCATTTTAAATTTGCCATGCATCATTTCTCATAACTCACAATAATATCATTCATCCCTTTAATCCAGATTTGAACTTAAATCATCTCCCACTTAAAGGGTAGATCCACTCAACGAAATGCAAAATGCAGAACCGCTCAATTGAACCTGATCCACTCAATAGATTTGCACTCGAGAGTAGTCCTAAACTGGGACCAATTCCATTTAGTGAACTTGACTTGCACTCAATGGATTTTATGTAGATCAGAAACTTTGCAAAAAAAGGTCCATTCCAAATCCATTGATACTGTGACATCCCATTTTTTTGAGGAAAAACTTATAATAGACAAATATATATATATATATATATATATAACGTAATTATTTAGTTAAAATATAACTTGGTTTACAAGATAAAATAAAATATTTATTTATTTATTTTATAAAATAAAATATTTGATGAGCGGCTATAAATAGATATTGTAAAATTATTAATATTTTAACAGATATTGTGATATTATTAATATTTTAAAAGATATTATCAATTTATTATAAAAGATATATCAGAAAATTATTAATATATAAAAGATATTGTGAGATTATTGATATTTTAAAAGATATTATGAAGTTATTTATAACTTCCTATATTTTTTTAGAATATATATATTATCTTAAATAATATATTTAATTAGGTTTAGATAAATAGTATAAACGGAAAAATATTATGAAGTTTTTTATATTTTAAAAAAATAATTTTATTAATATTTTAAAAGATATTATTAATTAAATTTGTTTTTCAGAAACCGGACTCTACTTATATAAATAGGCGTTAAACCCTCTCTATTCTTCATTCTAAAATTTTCCTAACGTTTGGGAAAAACCTTAGAGGAGGCGATTGAGACGACACGTGAGGAGTTGGGTGCGTAGCATCTAAAGGTGTCGTGTAGCATAATTCGAGGTAAGAGGGGGAGTGGGGAATGTCTCATGTGTGGGATACTTTTGAGAATTTTGGGTAGAGTGGCGACCCCTAAGCCTCAATAGGATTTTGTTTGCATTGAGGCAACCATAAGTCCTCATAATTATGATGAGTTGTGATTTAATAGCGAGTTATTTATGATTTGGGTGTTAAATTTGTATTGAATTTTGATATGCTCATGACATGAGATCTTTACGTGTTTGCGATGTGTTTGCGAGTTATTTTTGTGTGTTTTGAGAAGTCTAAGCTTTGTCTTAGTAAGGTGAAATCCAAGTTATGCTTGGTCATTTGTGAAGTCTAAGGAGAGGCTTAGCAGCATGAAAATCCAAGTTATGCTTGGCCATTCGAGATGTGTGATGAGTTATGCATTTGTGTGTTATGCATTTGTGTGTACATATTTCATTCATTCATTCATACTTCCTTGGGGGTAGATACGATCTACGAAGGAGGGTCTCTATGGTCTTCTACCTTGATCTTGGGGATTTTAGAGCAGGAAACCTCTCATTTGAGAGTTGAAATGAGGGGCAACCACGACCACGCTATACTATCCCGACTGGTTCCTGTTAGACTCGTTCTGGTGAGAATGGATTGATAGGGTCCTTAGATCTGGTCCATGTCCTCTTGGATTACTCATGCGTTTGCGTTGTAATAGTACCACATGCATTTAGAGATAACAACATAGCATTAATGCATTTGAGTTAATTGAGTGTGATGCATGTGCGTGTAATATGTGTATTTAGTTCTTCCTATTTTCTTATAAGTATTTATAACATATGTAAGATATATTCCTCACTCTTTTCTTTGTATTTTTTATTTATTTTTGTTTGGGTTGAATACTTTTATAGGTGAACCTATATTCAAAGAGAACAAAGAAGAATTGGTTGATGAAGCATAGGTTTTCTATGCCTTGATTTTGTAAGTGTTCTGATTAGGTGTGATGTCGGGGCAATAAAGAGATTATTTTGAGGAAGTCTATTTGAAGTTTATTATATTTTTGTTATTAAGAACTTATAAAGACTATTTCAATGCCTAATAATATTTTATTTGATTTTCCACATTTGAAAAGAGTTATTATTGTTATTGGATATACAATGTGGTAGTGTGAAAGTGTATGTCTAGAAAGTTCTGGCTAGGAAGGACTTGGTATTTAAGAGTGTCCCTTGGTGACCCACCTCTCTTTCTTGGGAACTTACTTGGTGTACTGGTTCACGATCTACCGTCTTTGTTCTAGTAGGCAATATTATTCATAGTAAGAGTTTTATTTTGAAATCTTATTTCCTTATTTTTATAATATTTTAATCATGAAGAGAATATATTGGAATTATTTTACTTTTATTTTTTCGCCAATTTTATATTTATTAATTAAAAACATCTTGGGGGTAGAAGGATGTTACAGATCCAATAATCATTTTAACACTTTAAATGTGTTCTAAAAGGTTTATTCCATGTCTTTTTCTACCAAATTAATGGATCAAGGGATTTAAGAGCTATTCTACCCAATTTCTACAACTCAAATAAGGTTTACCAATACCAATAACCAATTTAAATCAGTTTGCTCAACAAGAAACATCATATCAAACTGTTCCTGCCGAAAGCTTAACGTAAGGACCGACAGCAACAATGGATCTTCGTACTAATCTTCCTCTCCTGTTCAGCCATGACCTTTCCTTCTTTCCGCCGAGAGCTTCTTGTCCACCGGATGAGAGTGTACCTGTTGATTACACTCCGACGCTCAAGTCAGTAAATACTCAAGCAGAATATTCTCTACAGTAAAAACAGTATTCAAAGTCATCCTACCTCATCATTTATTACCTATTTATAGCCTCGTAAACTGGGCCGAAGCAATGGGCCAGAGTTAAGGGTTAACTCTTCGTTAAACACCTGATTATGCCTGATTGACAATGTTAGGTTAACCATAACACTTGGCCGAGAGCTTTCCGGCTCTAGGACAGAGGCTTTCTAGTGTTAATGCTTGGGTTACACTTGTGACCGGGAGGCTCACGGTCTAAGCGAGAGCTCCCAACGTCATTATGCTTAAATTATTTCTAATTAAGGTGGTTTAGGAGTAACCGTAAGGTTACCAACACCTTATCCGTACACTAGCCCCCCAAGTCTCGAGTGACTGATCAAGCCGAGAAGGTTCCAGGAGAATTGGAGGGTTGGAAAGAAACGAAGAGATTTTGAACTAAGTATTCTTAATGGGCTTCCTGGCACGGGGCTTGAGGTTGCCCGTAATGATGGTTTGAGCGGCCCAAGTAAGAGAGAGAGAGAGGATGCTTCCAGAAGGTTTCCCTGGAAACGTTTCGTCTTTCCTCTTATTGGAATTGGGAAGTGGGGGGGATGCTTCCAGAAGGTTATTCTGGAAACGTTTCGTTTTTCTCTCAGTATTATAAATAAGTGGTGGGGCACCTCTTTATTCACTTCATTTCTTCTCTTCAATCCAACTCTTCTTCAGTTTCCGGGTATGTCTTCTTTCTCTTCCTCTTCCTTTTCGTCCGTGAGTGTGTCGGCATCGTCCGGGAGGGAGGATGTCCGAGAGTGTCTTTCTGCTACCGAGAGCGCCTCGGTTAGCTCTTCGGTTGGTAGTCCTTCCGGTCGTTCACCGGGAGGTGCCTTTCATCCTTCATTTGAGGATGAGTGGTTAAATCTAGAGAGGCCCTTGAGGAGCGGGTATGGATGGGTAGCTCCTAGTGTTTTACAATGTGTCTAGATTTGGTAGTTCTCAGAGTTGCCAAGAGTTTTTAAATGGGGTGGAAATTATTTCTGATGATTTCGACAATGGAATCATTATGGTGCGTCGTTGCGGACCGTCTGACCGGGTTTGCTATGGCCGGGAGGGGGCCAGTGAAAATTTCTTTTATATGTATTCTTGTCTCTTTTCGGACTTGCATGTGCGAGTCCCTTTCGACGATTTTACTATGGGTGTCCTTCGCGTCTTAAACGTGGCACCCACACAGCTGCACCCAAATAGTTGGGCTGCCTTGCAGGCTTTCCGAATGCTTTGTAAAATGTTCTCAATTGTTCCTACCCCCCCATATTCTTACATCATTTCAGTTCCCGAGTTTCTGAAGATATCAGTTGGGTTTCTTTGGTAGGTCAGCCCTCTTGCCTCCTTTTTAAACCATACACGGCCTCTTTCAAAAACTTTAAGGGAGGATACTTTAAGATAGTCATTACGGATGATGGGGAGCCTCCCGTCTTTCGGGATGGCGTCCCTAGGTTCCCTCCTTTTTGGACGAGAGATTCCCTTAGGTATACGTCTTGGCCTCGCTCCCGAATGACTGAGTATGACCGAAAGGTTCTCGAACTCTTTGACATGCTTCCCCGAAAGTTGCCGACACGTCGCTTCATGGGGGACTTCCTCTCTCCAAAGGGTCCTGTTAACCTTGAGGGTAAGCGTTTTTGCGAAATTCTGTTTGAGTTAAGTTTTTTAACCATGCTGAATTCTTTGTTTGCTGACAGGTTTGATGGCTGCCGAAATGGGTACAAGTCAAAGTGAGTTCTTTGCCATCCGCGAGGAAATGAAGAGGAAAGCCGAAGAGGCCAAGATGACTGCCGAGACCATCTCGGTGGAGGACTCGGGGGGCCATCACCCTATTCAAGCTGACAAGAGAAAGCATAAAAGGAAGGGCACAAGTACTTCTCGGAAGTCCAGCCGAGAAGAGCCTTCCCAGAAAAGGGTTAAGTCAACTACTCCGCCAAGGGTATCAGTCCAACCGGAAGCCTGCGTTCCACCGGTTGGAACATCTGCTGCTCCTTCTCGGTTTTTGGGTAATGATCTCTAAATCAACAAAAGGGTAACCTTTGGTTTGTCTTCAGCCGAGAAGGAGATTTTTGAAAGCGCTCCCTTAGAAGAAGTTGGTACTTCATTTATAGAGATGCATGCACGTACCTTCCTCTTGGGTCGCCGCCAGATTGCAGAATGTGCCAAATTGAAGCATGAGTTGGGAGAGATAGGTGCCTTGCTCAAAGAAGCCTTAGAGACTAACACGAAGCTGAATACGGAGATACAAGAGTTGAAAGCCAAGGCTGCTAAGTCAGAAGAGAAGGCACTTGCTTTGGAGGAAAGCAATAAGGCTTGGGAAGACAAGTTTTCCCTGGTGAGTAAAACTGAGAAGAGGCTCCGAGACGATGTTAAGGGTTTGGACAAGAATTTGTCTAGGGCCCTTTCGGCTAAAGCTGCTCTGGAAAAGGAGTGCGACAGGTTGAAATACCTTATTCTTCGCGAGCATGAGTTAGGTTTTGACAAGGCTGTTCGCCAGGCCTTTTATTTCCATAGCCGGGAGGAACCTTGGGACTTAGGTCGCTTTGATGTTGGCAATGATGTTTATAAGGGCCAATTAATGGCCCTTGAAGACATTGAAAAGGAAACGGCGACCCAAGCAGCTTCTGAAGGGGATGCACCGGGAGGCGCTGTCGAGGCCGAGAAGAGCTCGACTCCTCCTCCTAATCCAACTGATGCTTAGTTTTATTTTCTAGCTTTTTTAAACCAATCATTTTGTAGTCGTTAGGGACCCAGTCCAATTATGACCTTTGTAGCTCCCTGGGAGCCTAACATTTTGATGAATATAATTCTTCTCTTTCATTTCATGCTTTTGTCTTATTGCATCTTATTTTGATATCGTTGCACTATGCTGAGAGTCATTTAATAATCAAATGTAACGAGTCAAGAATAAATTTGTAAATTGTCGGGAGGTACACTCACGGCTGAGGTTTTCCTGAAGCCGAGAGGGTTTGTTAATTATTGAATGGTCGGGAAGAGCGATTGATGCTCTTGAGGCCGGGAAGGTTCACTCGAGATGGAATAAAACTTCCCTTTTTTAGTTGGCCGAGAGGTTCACTAATGGTTTAGCAAAGTTCTTTTAAGGCCGAGGGGAGCCTACTCATGGGAGAGTTCCCCCCTTGGTTAGATTTAAGTGAGCTAAGAGGGATCACTAATGGTTAAGTGAAGTTTTTTCTTAGCTGGCCGAGAGGGATCACTAACGATTAAGTGAAGCTTCCTCTTTGTTGGCCGAGAGGGATCACTAATGATTAAGTGAAGCTTCCTCTTTGTTAATTTTTAGCTAAGAAGGATCACTAATGGTTAAGTGAAGCTTCTTCTTAGCTATTCGAGAGGGATCACTTATGGTTAAGTGAAGCTTCCTCTAAGTTAGATTTGCAACCATTCATATGTGAAAAACTTCTTTCATAGCCGAAAAGTGATTACATGATTTCAGCTATAATAAAATTTCAACAGCTGTGCATTCCAAGCCCTTGGTATTGGTTTTCCATTCAAGTCTTGGAGATGATAAGCTCCATTTCCTAGTGCCTTAACCACTTTAAATGGACCTTCCCAGTTGCTTGCGAACTTGCCATCTGCTGGATTCCTCCTAGTTGCGCTTTTTACCCTGAGCACCAGATCTCCTTCTAGGAAGGCTCTCGGCTTTACTCTGGAGTTGAATTTCCTAGCTGCTCTTAACCGACAAGCTTCCTGCCGAAGAAGAGCTTTGTCCCTCAACTCTGATAACAGCTCCAACTCCACCTTCATGGCTTCTTCGTTTCCTTCCATATTAATGAATTTCCTTCTCGGACTGACTTCCCCTACTTTGACCGGGAGCATGGCGTCTACTCCATAGGTAAGGCTGTAAGGGGTCTCTCCAGTAGATGATTGTGGGGTGCATCTGTACGCCCACAATACTTCTAGTAATTCCTCTGTCCATCTCCCTTTAGTTGCTCCCAGCCTTTTCTTGAGCTCGTGAAGTATTACTTTGTTGGCGCTTTCGGCCTGTCCATTGGCTTATGGGTGCTCTACTGCACTAGTGGCGTGCCGAATGCCTAGGCCTTCGTAGAAGGCTCCTAGTTCTTTGTCAATGAATTGCTTGCCATTGTCGGTGATGATGGTATGGGGGATGCCAAATCTACACACTATGTTTTTCCACATGAATTTCTGCACTTGGGTTGCCGTTATCTTGGCCAGGGGCTCTGCTTCTATCCACTTAGTAAAATAATCCACAACCACTAACAAAAACTTACACTGTCCCTTAGCCAAAGGAAAAGGTCCCACAATGTCCATTCCCCACATTGCAAATGGCCAAGGTGATGTGACATGATGGAGTTTTTCGAGTGCCAAGTGTATGAGATCCCCATTCATTTGACACTCCTTACATTTTCGGACGTATTGAGCGCAATCCTCCCGGATTGTGGGCAAATAAAAACCTGCCCTCAACACTTTAGCTGCCATGGACCTGCCCCCAGAATGAGATCCGCAAATCCCTCTATGTAACTCTTCCAACACATAGGTGGTTTGATCAGGGCCGAGACATTTCAACAAAGGGCCATTAAAACTTCTCTTAAACAACTCTTCTCCTATTAATACGAACCGGGAAGCCCTCTTCCTGAATAAAGTGGCCTCCTTTTCCCCAGGAGGACATATACCTTGTTCCAAAAACTAATGATAAGGTGTCATCTAGGTATTCAAGGTTTCTACTTGTTGGCAGTTCTCCAGCTCAACGGACGGGTGGTTCAAGGTGTGCCTGATGACCGTCTGATGATGTTGTCCCCTCTTAGATGTGGCAGCTTCGAAAGGGTGTCGGCTCTGGCGTTTTCGGCTCTTGGGATGTGACCTATCTTGGTAGCCTGGAATCCTTCCAACTTCCCCAAGGTGTGGTGATAATATTTTAGCATTAAGGGATCCTTTACTTGAAATTCCCCCTCCAAATGGCTAGTTACGAGCTGAGAATCTGTATGGCAATTGATCTTTTCAGCTCCACACTCCTTTGCCAATGCCAGTACAACTATTAATGCCTCATATTCAGCCTGGTTGTTTGAGGCTTTGAATTGGAAGATCAAGGATTGCTCTACTTTGATACCTCCCGACCCTTCCAACACCACTCCTGCTCCACTTCCTTGCTTGTTGGATGATCCATCCACCCACAACATCCACCATCCATCTCCTTCTTCTTTGATTACCTCCCCCTGTAGTTCCCCCACAAAATCTGCGAGACACTGAGCTTTGATAGGTCCCCTTTTTTCATAAGTTATGTCGAATTCCGACAGCTCTACGATCCAAGCGATCATCCTTCCGGATAGCTCCGGTTTTCTAAGTATCTTGGCTATGGGGTAATCGGTCCGAACAACTATCTTATGACTCTGAAAATATTGGCGAAGGCGCCTTGCAGTTGTTACTACTGCCAAGGCCACCTTATCCAACAGCTGATAGCGCGTCTCGGCATCTTGCAGCATTCGGCTGATGTAGTAGATGGGTCTTGTCTCTCCCTCCACATCTTGTACTAATACTGAGCTGAGTGTATTGTCAGAAACCGACAGGTACATGATAAGGTCGCTGTCCTTTCTTGGTTTTTGAAGGATGGGTGGAGAAGTGAGAAAGGTCTTGATCTCTTCAAACTTAGACTGGTACTTCTCGTCCCACCTGAACTTGGCGGCCTTCTTGAGCAACCTCACAATTGGGCGCACCTTCTCGGTCATGATTTGGGTGAACCGAGATAGTGCCGTCAGACGTCCTACCAACCTCTGCACCTCCTTCAAGTTGTTAGGACTCCTCATGTCAATAATTGCCTGACACTTGTCTGGGTTTGCCTCAATCCCCCTGCTAGTCAGCATAAAGCCCAGGAATTTCCCTCCCTGTACACCAAAAACACATTTTTCAGGATTTAACTTCATCCCATACCTTCGCAGGATCGAGAATATCTTGTCCAAATCTTTGATGTGGTTTTCACAGGAGTCCGACTTAACCACCATGTCATCTACATAAACCTCCATGCTTCTCCCTATCAGCCCTTTAAACATTTTGTCCATGAGCCTTTGGTAGGTAGCTCCTGCATTTTTCAATCCGAAAGGCATTACCTTGTAGTAAAAGTTACATTCATCTGTGATGAAGGCTGTTTTTTTTGCTTCATCCGGATGCATCAATATTTGGTTGTATCCCGAGTAGGCGTCTAGGAAGCTCAGCATTCTATGTCCTGCAGCTCCATCTACCAACTATTCAATACTAGGCAAGGGGTAGGTATCTTTCGGACATGCTTTGTTTAGATTCGTGTAATCTGTACACATCCGCCACTTTCCATTTGCCTTTTTCACCATTACTACATTGGCTAGCCAAGTTGTATACTTGGCCTTCTTGATGAATCCTGCCTTCAACAATTTTTCAACTTCCTCGCTTACTGCTTTCCTCCTTTCCTCCCCCATCTTTCTCCTTTTTTGGGCCATTGGTTTTGCCTCCTTATACACCGACAACTTGTGGGTGATTACTCTTGGGTCTATTCCCGGCATGTCAGCTGTGGCCCATGCGAATGCATCTACATTCCTCCTTAGGATGCCGAGAATAGCTTCCCTCTCTTCTTGATCAGCAGTGGACCCTATGTATGTCACTTGGTGAGGCTCCCCAATACATATAGTCACCGTTTCTTCTTTGGGTTGGACCCTCGGATCTTCATTCATCCGAGGATCCAAACTTGTCATGGCTACCATGTCCTCCCTTCTCGGCCTCTCCTGCTCTCTTCTCGGCCTCTCTTGCTCTCTTCTCGGTTTTTCGTGTTCCCTTCTCGGCCTTTTCTCTTCCTTTTCCCTCTCCCAGGCCTGAGGTGCTCTTAGGCTAGCCACGTAGCATTCCCTTGCTATTTTTTGGTCACCATGTATAGTGACTACTTCTCCTTTAATTGTTGGGAACTTCATTGCCAAGTGCGGTGTGGATACTATGGCTCCTAGCTTGTTAAGTGAGGGTCTTCCCAGCAACATGTTATAAGATGTGCAAGCATCAATTATAACAAACCTCACTTTTATCACTTTGCAAAGTCCTCCTTCTCCTCCAAACCTGGTATACAGGTCTACGAAACCTTTGGTATTTACCCTTTCTCCCGAGAACCCTACTACTTGGTCACTGTATGGCTGCAAGACATCCTCCGAGAGCTCCATTTTTTGGAAAGTCTTCCAGTATAATATGTCCACTGAGCTTCCCTGATCTACCAACGTTTTCTTAACAGCAAAGTTGGCAGCTTCCACTGTGATCACCATTGGATCGTCCTGCTGCGGATCTATCCCCTTAAAGTCAGCGTCAATGAAGGTGATGGGTGGCATTTTCGTTGATTTGTTCCTGTCGGCCATGTTGACCGAGTGGATGTTCCTTAGGTGCCTTTTCCTTGCCGAGCTAGATGCTCCCCCTCTTGCAAAGCCTCCTGCAATGGTATTTATCACTCCCCTCAAAGGTTGATTCTTTCTTTCTTCCTCCTTTACCTCCTGCCCTCTTCCTTATTGCCTCTGGTTATAACCTGAGTTATAATTGGACCTGCTTGATCCTCCATACCTCCCCCACTGCTGTCCCTCTCGTCCATCCCTCCTCTTCACCAACCTTTGGAGGTGCCCCGCCTGCACCAGCTCTTCTATTTTATCTTTGAGTGTGACACATTCCTTAGTGGAATGGCCATGGTTTCTGTGGTATCTACAACGTTTGCTGAAATCTGCGTTGGCAGGGGTAGGAACATTCTTGGGTGTTTGAAGTAGATCAGCATTCAATGCCTCCTCCAATGCCCTAACCCTATCCACATTCAACGGAGTGTAATGTGAGTAGCGAGGAGGACGCGGTTCTCTTGCTTTCGGCACATGTGCTCTCTTCCCCTTGTCCCTCTCACCCTCTCTCCTCTCTGCCGGTCTTTCTGAACCCTCGGGTCGAGTTTGTGCGCGAAATTCTCTTAGTTCTTCCAACTACATAAACTTTGACGCCCTGTTGCGAAGTTCATCAAGATCAGCTGCTGGTTTTTTGCACAAACTGTCCGAGAAGGGTCCCGGCCTCAAAGCGGTGACCATGTGGTGTAATGCTACTTCCGGATTGAGATCTCTTATCTTCAGGGCTACTCCTCTGAACCTTTCCATAAACGCCCTTAACGATTCCCCCTTCTCCTGTCTTATGTTCACCAAAGCTATGGATGAGAGGTGGTGAGGCCTACTTGTGGCAAATTGTGTTCCAAACTTTGCTACCAATGTATCAAAGCAGTCAATTGAGTTGGCCGGAAGACGTGTGAACCAGCTAAGGGCTGCCCCCTTCAACGACGTGGGGAACACCCTACAGAAGACCGCGTCATTGGTGGTGTACAAGCTCACTTGAGTGACATAAACATCTATGTGCTCATCAGGGTCAGTGGTTCCATCATATCTGTCTAGAGTCAGATTTCTCCAATGGGCCGGGAGGGGAGCCTCCATTATTCCATCCACGAAAAGATGCCTTCTACTTCCCCCTGCTGCCATGGAGGCTGAGACCATGCTATTGTATGTCCCTCCTCTTTGACTGGGTACTTCTTGGATCATGACTGAAGGGGGCTTCCATGTTGGCTGGGAATGCCCCTGCACCTCAGGGTGCGAGGAGGCATCTTCCTTTTCCTCTAACCTTCTTTTCATTCTCTCATTCTCCCTTCTTAACCCCTCCATCTCCTCCGCACTTCTCTTTTTGAACTCACTCAGTTCCCTTCTTAGTTCTGCCAACATTGATATTCCTTCCTCAGCAACCTCTTCCCTTCCCCTATTCACAGGTTCTTCCTCCACTAACGCTTCCCTTTCCGGTTCCTCCGCCTCCCTCCTAGACTCCTCCCTACTTGCCATATTCCTTGTGAATGCCATTCCAAGTTGCTTACTCGGCCCCACGGTGGGCTCCAAAATGTTCCTGCCGAAAGCTTAACGTAAGGACCGACAGCAACAATGGATCTTCGTACTAATCTTCCTCTCCTATTCAGCCGTGACCTTTCCTTCTTTCCGCCGAGAGCTTCTCGTCCACCGGATGGGAGTGTACCTGTTGATTACACTTCGACGCTCAAGTCAGTAAATACTCAAGCAGAATATTCTTTACAGTAAAAACAGTATTCAAAGTCATCTTACCTCATCATTTATTACCTATTTATAGTCTCGTAAATTGGGCCGAAGCAATGGGCCAGAGTTAAGGGTTAACTCTTCGTTAAACACCTAATTATGCCTGATTGACAATGTTAGGTTAACCATAACACTTGGCCGAGAGCTTTCCGGCTCTAGGCCAGAGGCTTTCTAGTGTAAATGCTTGGGTTACACTTGTGACCGAGAGGCTCACTGTCTAAGCGAGAGCTCCCAACGTCATTATGCTTAAATTATTTCTAATTAAGGTGGTTTAGGAGTAACCGTAAGGTTACCAACACCTTATCCATACACAAACTAAATTCTATACAACCATGGGGCGCAAATGCAATCCAAGCAAAATACATAACATACATACAACAAGTCCAAAGTTCCAAATCAAACAGATCAGTCAACATTCCATCAAGTCAGGATACTCAACTAATCTATAATTCAATTCAATACAAGTCTTCAAAAAGGGGATAAATCCTAGTGACCAGATCACTCTCACATCTCAGATCACCTATACTAAGTTTTTATAAGAAACTCAATTAAAGTAGCTTCCCTTTCCTAGTTTAATGCCCAAAAGTTTCTCTATTACTTTCAACTAAGCTAAGTTTTCAATGCTCTAACTAGTTCTAAGAGTTCTTGATCCACAAATCAAACACATCACTAAAGACCTAGCGTAAAATCACATTGATGTGAAAAAGGTTACATGCATGAGATTCAGGTCCACATGCAACTAACTCTAATTTAGCTTCTAAAGATAACTTAGAATATTAAAAACTTACTCAAATTAGAATTTTAATTAATTGAAAACAATATTCTTTTTACTTTGATACTCACAAATCTTAAAAGAGATAAATCATGTGAAAGAAAAGTTAAAAAGAAAAATGAAAGTTCAAAGTAAATTTTAAAAAAAATAATTATTTTAAAATAATAAAAAATAAAATATTGTAATTTTCTATTTATATATTTTTAAAACTTAACAAACTTTCATCTTTATCAATTAAATTTTTTATTTCAATTTAACTAATTTTTACTATGTGCCTACATCAATTATTATAATTATTAATAAAAATATTGATAACAAACTGATGATATATTTTAGATTCTTTTAATTTAAAATTTTCTTTCAAGATTTAAATAAGATAACTTTTATATCTATATGTGTTATAATAGTAATAAATAAGAAATAAGTTCAATTATTTTTTAAAGTAAAAATTTTTCTTTTACATTCAATATTTATAATATGATTCTTTTTAAAGTTAAAATAATTAAAAAAAAATCTGATTTTAAATGAAGATATGAATATATTTACATAATGTAGTTCATAAAATTTTTAAAGTTTTTTTTTAAAGTCAAACAAATATTAATTTGGATTATTCATATTAGAATAACAAAATATTTATTTTATTTTTCTTTATTTATCTATTATACTTAGTTTATAATTGTATATGTAATTAAATCCAAGTTTATCAAGTGGATATATAAGTTTTCTTTATTTAGATATATTTCAAAGTTATACAATTAATAAATTTTATCACGATACACATAAAAGTTGATAAAATTTTAATATAACTTAAGTATTTTTATTATAATATTTAATATTATATTAAATCAATTTATAAATGTGCTTGAAACATATCAAATATATAAATAGATGTTGAAAAAGAAAGTAGGATTTTTATTATTTGAAGAAAGAAAAACATCAACATATAAAATCACTTCACAAAGGTTTACTTATACATATAAATGAGAATCCCAAACACAACCATTAAATATTTTTTCCCCTCAGCTGACTTCGTTGTTGCTTATTTGATCACATCTCAATTCCTTAATTAGCTGCTGCAAATATAACGAAACAAGTTTTATTAGTCACAACAATACAAAAGTGTTGATATATATATATATATATATATAAATAAATAAATAAATAAATAAATAATAATTTCTTACCTTAAAATTAATGGGATGATTGAACATATAGTCTGAATCAACGTGAGCAAAAGTAGCACCACAGCTGCAGTAGTAGATGCTATTTTCCAAGGAGTGTTGAAGTACTCATGTATGAAGATAGCCTTGTATTTGTTCCGAGGGTTTTTATAGAAATCATTTAAGCCATTGCACATAGAAAGATATTGTGAATTGAAACGTGGCATGCTAAGGTATGAGCTCAAATTATTAACTATGTTAACCACTTTACTAACATCACCAGTCATATTGACAATAATTTTCTTATCAACAAATATGTTCACATCTTTTTCAGTATTGATAAGAAAATCTAAAATCGCAACATATTGAGTGATGATTTTTGTAGTCAAAATGTGCAATTCCTCATATGCCAGTACATTCCGAAAGAGCATTTCTGTTCCATCATGAATATTCAAGCTTGGCATTATCAACCCTTCCTCCTTAGAATAAGTCAAGTCAAGTAATCCTGCATTTGGATTGACATTAAATTTAAGACCTGCCTCCATTAGTTGACTTGCACTGTACACATGATTAATTTCATGGTCTTCTTCTGGTGTTCCAAGATCAAGCTTTGATGATGATATTGCAAAAGATCTTAAAAGATCAGTAAAGTGTTTTGGAGACTCTTTTGGGTACACGGATCCAAAACCAAAGTCTTTAAAAAGGTTGCAAGTAATCTCTAGAATGGAGGAAAATTTTTGACTTAAACTAGTGAGGTCATAAAGTTCTTTAAGAACAAAGAAAGGAAGTTGATTTTCTATTAATATCAAGTCTAGCTGCATATCCAATAAAACTGATGGTTTTAGAAACAAAGGGTCCTTTTCTACCCAATATTCAAATTCAATACGTCTTATAGAAAACTCAATTACGAAGCAAGCATCAATTAAAATCATATTTAAGAAATCATCACTATCATATTTAATAGGCTCAGAATAAGAATATCGAATTCTTTCTTCTAACTCTTTAAGTTTCACAATAAAATATCGCATAGGTATCTGGGTTCGATTTAGAAATCCCTTGAGATATTTTAGTTTAAGCTCTTCCATTACCTCAAAAGTATTGTCTTTCTTACCAACATCACATGTTTTGTGATAAGGACCAATAGAAATAACTTGAGGTGTATAAGCTCTTGGATTATTTTCACGAATTTTTGGTGGTACTCTGTAAATACATTGCCTATCAAAATCATTTATTTCTGGAGGTTCTACATTTTCAAGCATCTTGCTCCATTTTGTCTCCAAACGTTGTATTTCAATTATTAAATCACTTGATTGTCCTTCCATTTGCTTAAAATTCTGTAACATGAAGATTGTAAATCAATATTGATAGCCAACATAATAATCAAATAAACTAATATTGAAAAATTGAATAAGCGTTCATATTATTCTATAAAATATTATCCTCTTAGTAGTTTCTAAAATATTTAATATTCCTAAGTTGATAGAATTTACTAATGTTGTTTAACTAATTTAAAGAATGTGTATGTGCAATCAACTTTGACCCCTTTTTTTCTTCTTCTTTTTGTCATGATATAACACACTCATATGAAAAATAAAAACAATGTTTCTCCTAGGTTCAAAGATAAATAAAACAAGTGTATAAAACCAAAGAGTTTTGTATTATAAAAAACCACGGTTAGAAAATGGGAGGATAACGAATTTGAATCTAAAGGAGAGAAAGGAGGAGAAAGAACCTGAGATAGTGAAAGTTGTTGAAAATTAGAAACCAGAACTCAGCAACTGCTTCTGATTCATCTCACACAATGTTTCATCCTTTATATAATATTCCATAAGCTAAATCAGTTTTCCAAAGTCAACACCATCAATGTATGAACACTATTTAATGTTTTCACTTAAGTAATCTATTATTTACGGAATGATATTGCAAATGGTTTCTTTTACGATTTAATTTATGGATCAATTGGCTCCTACTATACTTATAATATTGCAACTATGCCATCAAAACTTAGACCCAAGGTTTAAATATGTTTCAATTTTATAATGGTCAAGACAATAAAAAAATTTACAAGAACTGAAAGCCTAAACATGATATATTATAAACCAAGCATAAGATTAGATTAAACTATCAATAGTGTCTTATAAATATGTTTGTCATTTTTGCATATTTTAAGTAAGAAAAAGTTGTGATAGTTTTCTAGATAACGAGAACATGCGAAGTTTATCCAACGTGAAATATATATATTCTTGTACACATAAAAAATTAATTTTGAAACGAGGCATATACACCAACATGTCATTTCCCGGTTAACTTTGTTTCGATTTATTTCAATTGTTTGTAATTACATGGCAGGATAGTATATTAAGATACTCTTCAACTTCTATCTTCTCGTTTTATTCTTTTAGGATAAAAGAAAAATACTTACGATTATATTTTGATGATCAAATCAATACAAAATATATAGGATATAATATATAATTAGATAAATTATTTCATACTTTAATGTGTTTAATTATTTATAATATATTCTAACAACTAATTATTTTAATATATCTAAATTATCATATTTCTGAATGATACGTAAGTACCTATAACGAGGTTTGGGGAGATCGTCTTAGGTTAACTAGTAACTGATTTTAGGCTCATTATTACTGAGTCAGTTACAAGGCCGAGTACTTTTTGGTTAGGGCCGAAAATACTTAGGTCCTTAAGATGGGATGGCCAATGGCTAGATTTATGTAAGTTGGTAAGTCTAAGGGGGACCCCAGTACCTATCCGATACACAAGTTCCCCTAGTCATGAATGCTTGCAAGGTTGAGATGACTAAGAAAAAATAGTACTGTGAGAGTCTATTACTATTTGCTCTCGTAGTAATGGTGTTAGTCATGCAACATATGATCCGAAGTCATTCTGGTTGGTATCTAGGGTTCTTGACATTATTAATATACACAGAAATAGATGTTTGGTCTTATTAGTGTTTGGGGGCATTTAGGTTGTGTTTGAAATGATTTGTTTCAAGCTTTTGAACTTCTCTTGAAGAAAAAGGAGAGAAACCTATATTAGTTGGAAAGGGTTTCCCTCTCCCTTGATGCCGTGGAGAGTGTTGTTTCATGGAGAGGAAGAGTCAGGCATGCTCTATTCACAAGGCTCGAGGCAATTATCATCATTGTTGGAGATGGTTTGGTTTCCATCGTTTTCTGCTATAAGTATAGAAGAAAAGGTTTTAGACTCATTTGCTCACTTCACTTGTTCATGACTTCTTCCTTCTTACTTGAGATTTCTTGTTTCTATCGGTATATTTTCTTATTCATCATCAGGGTCTGAGAAGTCAGAGGATCACTGGTCGAGTGGGGAAAATGATCATGGTATGTTTGAGGACAAGTCGGAGGAAGGGTCATCGACCTACAAAGTTTGAGAGATGGTAGAGATGGTGAATGTCGAGGACCACTCGGTGTCTCTAAACAAACAAGAAAGAGCGGAGTGGTCTCGGCATGACTATGTGCCCTAAGTTGGCTATAAGTGGGTAGATCCTTCTGTCTCCCTATACTTTTTAAGGTGGTAATTGAAGAAGTTGAGAGGCCATTATTTTTCGATGGTGATCAGCCAAAGTTTCCTTTATATTGGATGAAGGCCTCGGTGCACTACAAGTTCTTGCTGAGGACCCTTTTGTCTGTCTATAAGTAACGAGTGTTGGACATTTTGGATAAATTGCCACATCGTTTGTCTTGCCGACCTATTCTCAATAACTTTCTCAACCCTAGTCTCCCGGCTAATATATCTGGTATGTGTTGTTTTATACATGTGAGTATGAGTGTTCAAAACTGAACCGATCCAAAAAAATAATTGCAAACCAATCCAAAAAATCAAAAATCGCTTAAAACCGAATTTGTTTTGAATTTTTTGGATATATTTTTTTTAAACCACATGGTTTGGTTCAGATTTTGGATTTGTAATAAAAAACCGAACCGAACCAAACCAAACCGCTTATTATATTTAAATATAAAATTATATTTTTAAAATTAAATAATAACTAATAAATATATATCTCATAAATTTCTTTTATTATATTATTTATAATAATATATATAATATTCTTCCGAAGTTATTTTTTTATTATATTATTTATAATATATATATATATATATAATTTCTCTTTTTTTAATTAGTTATTTAATTTTTTATTTTTCTTTTATTTTTTATTTTTTTCTAATTAAATTTAAAAAAAAAATATTTTAGTTATGTATAAAAAAACATAATTTATTAAAAAAAAATAAAAAAATACTAACATACATTAAATATTTGTATTTTCATCAATATTTATAATATATATATATATATATATTTATAAATTATTATGATAAAATTGTATTATAATTTTTAAGTATAAAATTATATAGTTTATTTATAAATATAAAAATAATTAAAATTATAAATAAAATAAAAATTATAAAATGTCTTTGTATTTAATAAAATTTCATTATAAAATATGTAATAATTTTTTTTAAAGAATATTTTATAATTTTTTTAAAAAATATTTAAAAATTTAATAATAATAAAAATCACATAACCGATCCAAACCAAACCGTAAATATTAGTTTGGTTTGGTTCGGATTTTATATTAATTAAAATTGAACCAAACGGAACCGCATTTGATTTTTATGTTTGGTTCGGATAAAAATTTGATGAAAAATCGAACCGAACCGAACCGCGAACACCCCTACATGTGAGTATGTTAGCTATGTTTAACATTACTAAATGTTGTGTGTTTTGGACGGATATTAGTAGTTGAGCTAAACATGCCAAAGAACTTGTTTAGGGAGACGCGTCAAAGGATGATTGTTGATGCTAAGAAGGCAATGGCCGAGACCCCTCCATAGTCTAGAGTGAACCAGTTGTGAATCTAGAAGCTGTGTCCGGCCCCTCGGACCCTAGACATCACAAGCAAAAAAGGAAAAGAATCAAAGAGACACTGGGAGGAGTCCAACTCATCAAAGAGGGGCCGACAAAACTTTGGGCTCATGGAAGACATACTCAGCCAATCTCGTTTTTTGGGGGGAGAAATGAAAATGAGTAGATATATGTTTTTTGATTTAGCGAATGCGGATAGGGAGTACTTATACAAGGCAAGTGAAGAGGAGTTACAAGCTTATTGGGTAGAGTTGTAGTCTCAAACTATGCTTGTCGGCCAATAGATGATTGTTGAATAGAATAAGGAGTGAAGGGAAGTAAACAAGCTTTAAAACAAATTGGCGAGAGCTGAGAAGGAGGTGGTCGACATTGTTAACACCAACTCTTTGCTATTAGCAAATATTGATGAACTAACGGAGGGACGCATTAAAGCAAAGGTTGATTTAAAAACGTTGAAAGGCAAACATGAGAGACTATAAAGGAGGTGGAAGGACGATATTTGGGACTTGGAAAGAAATTTGACGAAGGCCCTTTCCACCTATGCCGATATCCATAAGGAAAATAAGGAGTTACAATGCACCCTTGTGAACAAATATGAACTTGGTTTCAAGGAGGGTATTCGACAGACTTTACATTTCAACGAGCAAGGCGAGCCTCTAGTGGCAAAAAAGTTTGATATCAGTTTCGACATCCATGAAGGGTAATTGACATCAATTGACAATATCCTGGAAGATGACGAGAACGAATCGGCCGCAACCCCTCCCAAAGACATCAATATAAAAGATTAGGCTCTTTTGCATTTTACTTTTGCTTGAACTCCCTTGTAAAAAATTTCCATTTTATTGAATGGAAGTTTCCTTATGTACTTCCTTTGCATTTTTCTTTTTCTTTGGTTTTTACATGTATTCCTTTGTACTTAGTGGCTCGAGTTGTATTCAATAAGCATCACTTATGGTTAAGTGAAGTTTATTTGGTCGAATTGTATTCGACAGACATCACTTATGGTTAAGTGAAGTTTCCTTGACCGAGTTGTTCAAGTTGTACTCGACATATATCACTAATGATTAAGTGAAGTTTCCTTGATCGAATTGTACTCGACAGACATCACTTATGGTTAATTGAAGTTTCTTTGGTCGAGATAAATGTTGCTTCATTGAGGCATATTAGAATAAAGAATTGACGGTTTTATTTCTCTTTATTGAGGGGGGAATGAAATGAACCAAAACAAATTACAAAAGTTAACTATAATAAAATTTGAGTAAATTGATGTTCCATGATCAAAATAGCTACTTGTCAACAATGCTTACAGATTATATGCTTTATTGGCTATCGCTTTCATTAACTTATACGAGCCCTCCAAATTGATGACAAAATTTTTTTTACTAGAATTTTTTCAAATTCTTAATATAATGTCTACTTCTCAAGAATTTCTTGATTTAATTTTTGAATTGAATTTTCTTCCACTCGTAACTCTAATAGGAAAAAAAAAATTAACTAGTTATAATATGAGAAAGAAAACAATCATTTATGTTATAAGAAATAGAAAAAATAATAATAAAGAGTGAAAGTACAAGTTGTTATTCCTAATACTAAATTCCTCATTCCAAGTGTGTGTCTCCAAGCTTTTATCTTTTACTCTCTCTTTCTTCTATTTATACAATTACCTTTTAATTCATCCACTCACTGCATCCAATTACTTTTTGTTCATGTTGAAGAATTCTTCTCTCCCTAAGTGCCACTACAATCTACTTATTTAGCACTTTTATATATTCATTAAATGAATTTTTTCTTCATTCATTCAGCTGTTCGTTTAGCGAATTGATTCTAGTTTTTTTTTTTTCATTTAAAATTCTTATTTTTTTATTTAAGATATTAAAAATTATCAAATAACTTATAGCTCTTTCAATAATAAAAATATTTGTATTTAATCAAAGTTAGGATTTTTTTTTCAAGTAATTTTCCTATATTCACATACAATAAGTGCCTTAAATAAGATTATAAACAACTAAATTTTTACACTTATCACACACGTGTGGTAGCTTCATCGTTGATAAAATACCAAGTGAAAACAGAAGAAATCATCATTGATAATACAACCACACAACCTTCTCTCTCCCTATGATATTACAAGAAAATAAACATTAAAATCTATAACAACATCCATATTAGAAGAATTATTTACCACATATACAATTTTATAAAAGAATTAAAAATTTATACTCAAATAATATATTTAAATTTTATAAAGAGAAAACTAAGAAAAAATTATAAAATTAATTCGCATATTACTTATTTAAAAAAAAAATCTATTTTATCTCTATATATATAAGTTTTATACTTGATTTAATTATACATAAATTTAATATTAATATATTATATTAGTTAGTTAGGTGTGGGTTCATATAGTGTGCCATATAGTAAGTGGTTTAGGTTAAATTCTAATTCAGATAAATGATTTTATCAAAATTTTGGGTTGTGAAGGAACAAATAAATTCATCACAACCCATTCTATGTTTAACTTATAATAATCTTATTAATTTATAAATATTATATTATTTTTTAGGCATTATTTTATTATAAAAAAATAAGATTAAAATCTTATGATAATCATGCGACTTCGTAAATTTTTTTAGAATAAAAAAGAGTATAATAATTGTAATTTAATTTTCGTATGTAGTCATTAATATTTTTTATATTCTTAAACAAAATTTGTTTATAATTATGTAATTTGTTTAAATAATAACTTATTTTTTAATTTAAGAAAAATTAAGGTTTAATAAAAATGATTTTTTATTTTTGTATAAAAAAAATAGTAGAAAAATAATATTTATTATAATCTTGTTGATTATAATAAAACTTTTCAAAAATAAGTATTTTTCAATATTATGATTCAAATCATATTGTTTTAAAAAAGATTTAAAAAATTCTTTCAAATAGAAAACCAAATCATCTATCCTCTTCAATTGAAAACAATTATTACAAACAAATTTTAGAATTCTATTTTACTATTCAACCCTCTACTTCTTCTTTTTTTTTTTCCAAAATGCATATATTATTTAAAAAATTATTATTATAACGAATCAAAAATATACTTATTTTATATTTATAACGAAATAAAAATCTATCAATTAATTATTAATAATTTTAAAACATCATAAAATATAAAACATCTAAACACATAAAATATTTACTTTATTCAAGTTTATCACTTGAAAATAAAAAGTCTTTACAAAAACTTATAATAAAATGAAAGTTGTAAAATTATTCTTTAGTAGAAAATTAATTCCTCTTTTAAGCAAAACTTGAAGCTATTGTTTAACTTTTCCTTACATTGCTATATGCTCCTGTGTAACGACACGATCATCACAGTATCAACAAAACTACAAATACAAACAAGAAGGGTAAGCTAATGTAAATAACAAGATAAATCATATGCAATTCATAAAATCTCATACAAGTGTAAGGGTCTACCTAAAGCTTTACACATAATAAAATTCACACATCACAAACAAGACTGACGCCTTTAGGAAAACTATATCGATTTCAAATATCTAAGACTAGTACCTGATGTATCAAACATGGACCATGAGTTTTATAACAATTGACTAACTGAGAAGGAGAATATTTTAAAAAAATTGAGAGAAATTTGAGAAAAGGAAAATTAGGATTTTCTAAAGATAAAAAATGAAAAATGAGAGAATTATGATTAAATAGATTATTTATAATCTCTCCTCTGCCTAAACAAGTGGGTTTAAAATTTACCAAAAATTAGACAGTCAGCATAATTAATATAAAGTCAATGGTAGTTTATTAGAATTCTAATTGCCTCTACGCCCAAATGAAGTTAAGCAAAAACAAATCTGAAATAAATAAATATATATATTTAAATTCATATATTTTACGTCAAATTGAAAATGAGTGTCACGTTGTCTTCACCCATCTGTGAATTTTGTTTGACAAATCCACATATATTAATGTGAGAAACAAACCATGTGCAACGGTTAATTAATAATGCATTATTAGTAGCTTACGAATAAAGTTCATATGTGGTTTTAGGGTTTTGTTGCCTACGAAAAACTGGTCTAGCGTAAGGAATACTTTAAGCACTCTGCAAGCTGCATTAGTGAGCTTGACTTGTTAATTAAGGTCATTCCATGAACATTATTCTATTCCTCGACAATTTCACCACTTTCTTCTCCTCCACAAAATAAAGGAAACTCTAAACACATAAACATTAACTTTATTCAAATTTATTATTTGAAAATAAAAAATTTTACAAAGATTTTTTATTTTTAAATGATAAATTTGAGTAAAATAAATATTTTATATGTTTAAACATTTTATATTTTATGATATTTAAAAATTATTAATAATTAATGATATATTTTTATTTCATTATAAATAAAAAATAGATATATTTTTTGTTCGTTACAAATAATGCCGATTAGAGATCAGCAGATATTACTTTTAGGACTCTATTAGTACTTTATGAGAAATCAAAGTCTTTGGGTCTTGAGAGAGTATGGTCGCAAGGTTAAAACTTAAAAGAATTGATGGAAGGGCGCCATCGAAAATGGAGTCTGTAGCTTAATTTGACTCAACACAGAAAAACTTATCAGATTCAAACATAATAAATATTAACAAACTAAGAGCTCTATCTTAATTCTATGAGGGGTGGTGCATAGTCGGTCTTAGTTGGTGAACCGTTCTTTTTTTTTTTTTTTTTTCTAATTTTGACCATTCTTCTCGAGTTCAATACTACACATTGGATGAGCATAATTTTCTTTTTCATTCATTGAGCAAATAAGATGTTTGTTTAACAAACTGGTTCTATTTTTTATTCATTTGAAATCCTTTTTTTTTTATTTAAGATATTAAAAACTAATCAAATAACTTATAATTCTTCCAAAAATAAAAATATTTATATTCCATTAAAGTTAGGATTACTTTGCAAATAATTTTTCTATACTCATATACAATAATTTATTAAGTTATAAATATTATATTATTTTTTATGCATTATTTTATTATTAAAAGTTTAAACTAAAATCTTATGATAATCATGCGACTTCTTAAATTTTTTATATAAATCTTAAAAATGTACTATACCTTTTGTTTATCCTTTAAAGTGTGAAAATTCAATATCATTTACATTAGTTGTTGGTGTGAAGAGAGTTAACTTACAAGATTATTTTTATTAAAACGTTATATAATTTTTTGTCACCTCCTATCATGTTTTCCACGTGCCTCCCACATGCAAAAGTCAAACTGAAATTTAATTAATATTTAATGTTCGAAGTTTGTTATTATTTTTTTCTTCCATCTTCTCTATATTCTTTTAAATCTTCTCTTTTTTTTTTTTTTTTCTTTTTCTTATTTTCTTAGTATTTTCATGTTCTTCTCAATTTTTTGTGAATCACATCTATTTTCTTCTTCCCTATTATTTCTTTTTAAATTTCACTAAAACACTCATTTTCTTTTATACCTTTCCATCTTCAAATTTCAATAAGATGCACCAATTATTTTCTTTTTCCATTTCATGTTCTTTTTTCATCTTTATCATTTTTTTCATTGATTTCTATTATCTTCTTTTTTTTCTTCCATTTTCCTTTTTCTTCTCATCTTCCATTTTTAGATGTGGTAAAATAGTTCATATAATTATATTTGATTATATACTATATTTTAAATATTTTACTTAGATAACGATACAAATTATAAATATTTTACTTTGAACATACATGAAAATAAAAACAAAAATTATTAAAAAGATGCAATTGGTGGGAGAGATAAAACTGAAAAATAGTAATCATTGTGAAATTTCTTCTTCTTTAATAGTTGTAGGTTGTAAATTGAAAAACTTCGTTAATTGTAATTTAATTTTCGTATGTATTTCGTTAATATTTGTTATATTTTAAAACAAACTTTATTTACAATTGTGTATTTTGTTTAAATAATTTTTTTAATTTAAGAAGAGTTAAGAAAGGTTTAATAAAAGTATTTTATATATTTGTGTAAATAAAAAAATAAAAGAAAATTAATATTTATTATAATTTTATTGATTATAATAAAAAAAATTTAAAAATTTATTGAAAGAAAATAGAATATAACTTATTTGGAGTAAAATAATATAAAAATAAGTATTTTTTTATACTATGATTCAAAATAATTGTTTTATAAAAAAAATTAGAAAATTCTTTCAATAGTTAGGAGATATAGACAACCAAACCATTTATCATCCTCTAGAATAGAAAACAATCATTATAGAATATTTTTGAACTCTATTTTGTCCTTCACTTCTTCTTCTTTTTTTTTTTTCAAAATGCATATATTATTTAAAAAAACATCATTGATATTAATCAAGAAAATATTAACTAATGTTAATTAAAAAAATAACACAAGACTATATTAATAAAAAATTAACTCTAATATTATCAACTAAAAATTAATTTAATAAATTCTAGGCTAATATAAATCCTAGAAAATATTAGTTGAAAAGATAATAATAACTTAATAAGATGATGCCATCATAAAAACTAAACCACCCCCAATAACTGAAAAAAAAAAATTATTTTCATATATTTAAAATTTTAATTTCTTTTAAAATTATTTTGTAAACTAACTTTTAAAATTTTAAATTTCGTACATAAATAAATTAACCTCTCTAAAATTTTGGATTTGATCTTTAAATCTTGTTTGAATTGGTTCAGATAATTAATTCATACATTAATCGGTAAACAACATAAAACATAAAACAGAAGAAGCTCAATCCTTAACTTAATAAAATCAGAAGCTTCTAGATATTTTGTCTTTTCAGTTGTCTATTACCTTGTATATATACATTACCTACATTGAGAATATTAAGAGACACATATTATCTTTGCACATCTGTCTTTTCTATCTTTTATGGTATCAGAGCTCCCCCCATGGAGCTCTGTTGATATCCTTTTTCTGCTATCATGGTAGTCTCTAATTCTAAAAATGGTAAAAATTGCGCGGTGGTGGATGTAGTGGTGGTCAAACCCAACAAGTCAGATCTTCAAAAGTGTGTCTTTATTGTAAGAGAACAGGGCACACCGTTGATGTTTGTTTTAGCAAACATTGATGTTTGTTTTAGCAAACATGGTTACCCTCCCGATCATCCACGATATCCGAGACGTCCATCTTTCAACCCAACAATGGTTCTTCTTCTGGCAGTTTCTCATCTGTTAACTACACTACCACCACTGATTAGTCTTCTCTGTCGCAAAATCCTGTTGTGCAACAACATGGATCAGGTCTTAACATTACTCAGGACCAATACCAACATTTGATGTCTTTAACTCCAACAAGGGACAAGTGGTGCCCATAGCATTGAGTCTCATTCTTCCACTCGGGCTAACCTCATTCAAAAGGACCCAAATACATTTTTTTATCCTAGTGGTAACTCATCTGTTATTTTTTGCAGTATCACACCACAAACTTCTAATGTCCTCTCTTTTAATTCATTATATAATTCTTCATCCTGGATTGTAAATTCTGAAGCAACTGATCATATTAGTTGTTCTCTAACAAATTTTCAAGTTTTTTCAAAAATAAAACCCATTAATATTCATCTACCCAATGGGTCCACAGTCACTTCACATTATTCTGGCACGGTTCATTTTGCTCCAAACTTTACAATTTATAATGTTCTTTATGTTTCAGATTTTAGTTTTAATCTCTTTTCTATTTCAAAATTTCTTTCTTGTCTCAATTACAAATTAACATTTTCAGGTCTTTTATGTCAAATACAGGAATTGAGCACAATGAAGATGGTTGGTTTGGCTAAGCTTCAACAAGGGCTTTATCATCTTGTCACTCAAGAAAATTCCAGTCTCACACCTTATGTTTCTTCTATTAATCACCTCTTTACTTTGACTATCAACAACAACAATATTTGGCATTTTTGTTTAGGACATTTGTCAAACAAAAGACTCAGTATTTTACATGAGCAATATCCTTTTATTTCAAAACATGTTCAAGAACATTGTGACATTTGTCATTTAGCTAAACAAAAGTAATTACCATATTCTGTTAGTACTAGTAGAGCCTCACAAATATTTGACTTATTTATGTTGATATATGGGGTCCATTCTCTCAAGTTTCTATCCATGGTCATAAATATTTTCTTACAATTGTTGATGATTTCAGTAGGTTTACCTGGGTTGTTTTACTAAAAACAAAAGGGGAGGTTCAAATCCATATTGAAAATTTTATTACCTTAACTGAGAGGCAATTTGACTCTAAGGTAAAAATTATACTTTTGATAATGGTCCTGGATTTTTTCTCAAAGACTTTTATGCTTCTAAAGGTATTATTCACCAAACAAGTTGTCCTTACACTCCTCAACAAAATGCTAGAGTTGAACGCAAACACCAACGTATTCTCAATGTTGCCCGGGCCCTTCTGTTTCAATCTGAAATTCCAAATAAGTTTTGGTCCTATGCTATTAAGCATGTTGTTTTTCTCATAAATCGTGTTCGTTCATTTGTAATACAAAATAAAACCCCCTTTGAATTACTTTTTAATAACAAACCTGATTTCTCTAATATCAAGGTTCTTGGATCTCTTTGCTATGCCTCCACCTATATTTCTCGTAAAAACTTTGACCCACGTTCCAAACGTGGTGTTTTTCTTGGTTTTCAAAATGGAACAAAAGGATACCTTATTCTGGATTTAGAATCTAGAGAAATTTTTATGTCTAGAAATGTCATATTTCATGAAGCAATTCTATCATTCAGAAAATCTAAATCCAATGATGTTGCCTCTAACACCACTCCACCTCTTCCTTTAGTACCTTCCATAACTTTTCCCAACAACACTTACTCTTATGTGGATCATATTTCTCCATTTCCCCCTTCCAATGCGTCAACATCAAACACGTCGCCTTCCTTACCCTCATCTAACTCATCACCGTCAATCCCCAACAACTCACCATTGTCATCACCACCCACATCTATTTCACCTCCGACCATCACACAACCCATTTTTCAGCCACGTCGTTCAACTCGCATTCTTCAACCTTCAACACGGCTTCGTGACTTTGTTTGTAGCACCTTTACTGCTTCGTCAAACCAACCCTCTTCAAAGTGTGAATATCCAATTTAAAAGGTAATTTCTTACTCTCAGTTATCCCCTTTTTTTGATCACAAATTTGTCATGTCTCTTTTCTCTGAAACTGAACCCTCTACTTACAAAGAGGCAATTCAAAACCCTTGTTGGATTGAGGCAATGAATGCTGAGATTGATGCTCTGAATTTAAATCAGACTTGGGACATTGTTGTACCTCCTCCTAATGTTAAACCCATAGGATGTAAATGGGTCTACAAGATCAAGCGTAGGGCTGATGGTAGTATCGAGCGCTACAAAGCACGTCTTGTTGCCAAAGGTTTTTCTCAAATTGAGGGGATTGATTATATGGAGACCTTCTCCCCTGTGGTAAAGATGACTACAATTCGTGTTGTTTTGGCTTTAGCATCTGTCAATCACTGGCACTTACAACAATTAGATATCAGCAATGCCTTCTTGCATGGAGATTTGACTAAAGATGTTTATATGACTATTCCTCTTAGCATTCATGGCTACCCTAGTTCACATTGCTGCAAACTTCAGAAATCTATGTACGGACTGAAGCAAGCTAGTCGTTGTTGGTATGAGAAACTTTCTCTTCTTCTTTTATCTTGTGGATATCAACAGGCTCAAACGAATCATAGCCTCTTTGTTAAAAAAACATGGGACTGATTTCACAGCCTTGATAGTGTATGTTGATAATATTATTCTGACAGGCAATTGCCTTCATGAAATTAATACTGTTAAGAAGATCTTAAACTCCAATTTCCACATGAAGGATTTGGGAAATCTTAAATATTTCTTGGGTTTAGAAGTCAATGTTTCAAATGCTAGAATTTCAATTTGTCAACAAAAATATTGCTTAGATGTGTTATCAGATTATGGTATGTTAGGATGCAAACCATCCACCACTCCAATGGATTGTTCATTACGTCTTCATACAGATTCTCGTACACCATTATCTGATCCCCTCTCTTATAGACATTTAATTGGTCGATTGATGTATCTTACAAGCACACGTCCCGACATTGCTTTTCCTGTCCAGCAACTGAGCCAATTCATGTCTAATCCAACTCAAGTTCATTTCAAAGCTGATATGCGGGTTCTTAAATATCTTAAAGGCAGTCCCAGCAAAGGTCTTATGTTTAAGCGCGATTCACCAGTTCATGTTCTGGGATTCAGCGATGCAGATTGGGCTACTTGTGTTGATTCTCGTCGGTCTGTTACAGGATATTGTATATTCATTGGCAATTCTTTGGTTTCTTGGAAAACCAAGAAACAGAACACAATATCCAGATCTTCTTTAGAAGCCGAGTATAGAGCACTTGCTTCCACCACATGTGAATTGCAATGGCTCATTTATTTACTGTCTGATATGGGAATTTCATGTTCAAAGCAACATGTCCTGTATTGTGATAATCAAAGTGCTCTTCATATTGCCGCCAATCCTGTTTTTCATGAACGTACAAAACATCTGGACATAGACTGTCATCTCGTTCGTGAAAAAGCTCAATCAGGACTTATGCGCCTGCTACCTGTTTCATCCTCCAACCAACTTGCTGACATGTTTACAAAGGACATTCCTCCTCGCTTATTTACAGCTAATTTATCCAAGCTGGAGTTGTTTGATACTCACTCACCTCCAACTTGTAGGGGGGTAAAACAGAAGAAGCTCAATCTTTAACCCAATAAGATCAGAAGCTTCTAGATACTTTGTCTTTTCTGTTGTCTATCACCTTGTATATATACATTATCTACATTGAGAATATTAAGAGACACATATTATCTTTGCACATCTGTCTTTTCTATCTTTTAAAACATTCATATATTTTTTACGTTTGCATGACATTTGTAAACCTTAAAATGACATTTGTAAATCCTATCTTTTATCGACGTGAATATAAATATAATATATTCAATTATTTATAGATATTAAATAAAAAAATTTATAAATCCTTTTTTTATATACCTGAACATAAATATAATACCTATTGAAAGTATTATATTTATATTCAAAGAAGACTTTTAACACCAAGATGCGCTGAGTAAAATTAAACGCTCAACCAATTTCAGATGTCTCCAAAAGTATATATGAGAGTCCATTAATTAACCAATAGTATTTATATTAATGTCAAAAACAAAGCATGTGTAATCATTAAATAATAATGCATTAGTAGCTTACGAATACAGTTCATACGTGGTGGTGTTGGGTTGGAAAAAGCGATTTAGCATAAGGAATATTATATAAAGGAGGAAGCATTGTGCAAGATGAATTAGTGGAATAGTGGAGTTATATATTTTATTTTAAAATAATTATATGTAATTTATAGTTAATTATTTATAAAAAATATAATATTTAATATATTATTATTTCAAAATATTTATAATAAAATTTTATGAAATATTATATAAATTTAAATAAAAAATTATAAAATTAAATAAATTCTAAAATATAATATAAAATTATAATCATATTTCTATAATATAATATAATTAATATATTATATGATAATATGATATATAATTATATAACATATTATATATATATATATATATATTAAATTTAAATAAAATTTCTTTAATATAAAATAATTAAAAAGTATTATTTTTGTACTTACACGGACAGTACTTGATACGAGTCGAATACTATTCAAAGATATATCTTTAACGTTGGATCTTGATCTTAACCTTTGCCTTGGGTTTGAACCGAATGGGGGTACCTGCGAAGGCGTTCCGACGCTCAAGTCAGTAAGAGCGGAAACAATGCTAAGCAGGAGATAAAGGAATATTAAGAGAATAGGGTTAAGATTGGATGCCTCATACCTGGGGTGAGACCTTATATTTATATTGACGAATAATAACATATTACTTGGGTGAATCGTATCAATCATATAGGAAAATGAATTTTATTGATATTTGTGATTGAGTTACGGTAGTATAAATATACAAATTGATAACATAAATTCCACTAATTTAGCATTAACAATTAGCCTAAATAAGGGAAATAGATATGCACAATCTGGCTAATTATGATAATAAAAGCTAATTATTGTAATATAATAATTAGCTTTTATTATGATTGATAAATCGTAACCGATACCGAGATCTTTGGGATACTATTAAATGTCGAGATCTCTGGGATATTATTAAATATCGAGATTCTCGAGATTCTATCATTAACGATAAATCGTAACTGCCACTGAGATCCTCGCGATCGTGTCATATGGGCTTTGTGGATGAGCCTAAGCCGTTACCTTATCGGTTCTGTTGAGACCCGAGAACTTGTTGGCTTGGGTACGACATGTTCTCGAGTAGGAGTTCCTTATCTGGTATACAAGTCTCCCCAGTCATGAGACCGAATGTGGGTGAGATGACTTGTAGGAGGGGTTTCTGGTATGTCCTCGTTATAGACTATCCCAGACCTTTCATTGAGAAGTTTTCCAGAATATTCTCGAAGCTCCACACGTGGCGTGCTTGCTTTGGAGCGTTTCAAAAGGTGAGTAGTGGTTAATTAATGCGCGTGTAGGAGTGACGTAGTTGCAGTGAGTGGAGAAGTTGTATAGGTGGTGGCTGGTGCAGCCTTTTGAGTGGCTCGAGACGGTTAATCATAACCGAACCCGTTCGCATCCTCTCAACGGCTATCCCCATTATTGCCCTTACTATATATATTGCTTCATTCGCTTTTGCCTCCACCACTTCTACTTTTTGTTGTCTTCTGAGTTTTCAGCTTCTGCTTTCTTCTGCACTCTGTATTCGGCTTTCGTCCGGCTTCTTCTTCCTCAAGCGTCAGTATGTCTTCTTCTTCTCTTTTTGGATCCGAAGAGGCCCACCGTAGGCGGTCTGACGAGGAAGGTTGTTGAGGTAACTCTACCACCACCACCATTGAGTCGTCGTCTGGCTCCGAGACAGAGTCCTCAACACCTCTTGAGGTCGAGTCTCCTCCAGCACGGGAGGTGAACAATGTCGAGGATAGGCCGACATGTGCTAACGAGACCGGGAACATCCAACCCGGTGATTACTCATAGGTGGATCCCGGGGTCCTCGAGTTCTCTTCCTCTTTTGATCGCGCTCGCTGGGTGCTCGAGTTTACCCAGACTACTAACATCTTGGCTGCTTCTTGTCCTGATGGAGCAATCGCTACCAGGTATTGTGACCCTGAGGATCGCGTCTGTCATGGCCAGAAGGGAACGAACCAAGATTTTTTCTTTGTTTACTCTTGCTTTTTTACCGACCTAAGGGTGAAAGTCCTTTTCAACGATTTTGTTGCCGACGTACTGGCAAGCCTTCACGTGGCTCCCTCTTAGTTGCATCCCAACAGCTGGGCCATGATGCAGGCTTTCCAAGTGCTGTGTGGGGCTTTCCAGATCACTCCCACCCCCTACCTATTTCTTTGTCATTTCAGTACCCGAGGTAGAGAGTTCGTTAGTTGGCTTTCTTTAGTCAGCCATCCTGTCAATACCCTCTTCAAACCCTACACCGTAAGCTATAAGAAATTTAAAGGTAGCTTCTTTAAGATTTTTATTAATGAAGTCGGCAAGTCCTCCTTCTTTGCGGGTAGTCGGCCTAAGTTCCCCCTGTACTGGACCCGGGACCCGGTGAAGTATAAGCACATCCCGGTCAAGCACTTGTCAGCCTCGAGCAACACTTCCTCTCTGTTCTGAATGAGTTACCTCGGCGAATTCCTTGTCGGAGTCTATTGGGGAACTATACGGCCATAAACGTTCTGGGTACTTTTATTTCCTTTTCCTATTTGCTATTTTTTGCCTATGTTAAGTTAAGTTGAATGTTACTTTGCTTGCAGCAATCCTTTCTAACACTTTCAAAATGCCTAAAAGCTTTTTTAGGGCCGCAAGGGAGAAAGCGATTGCCGGCAATGCCGCTATGCTCCAAGAAGCTGCCCCCAAACCCGGTGGTAGTGATTGATTCACCTCCTTCCCATCCGCTCAAAGGAAAAGGACAGGTCTCTACTCCGGAGAGGTTTGCAAGAAGAGCTCGGGTCGAGGCCGAGAATGTGGAGGTCCTTCCGACTCATGCCTCGCAGCTTCTCAGCGGCTCTGTGAAGGTGAGCCAAAATCTAAACTTTTCCATTCCTGATGCTTACCAGGGACTTCTACAACAAACTTAGTTGTTAGAGAGGGAGGCGAGTTGCTTGGAGCTTCACTCTCGTGCCCTTGCGTTCAATCTTTATGCGCTACGGGACTCTGCCAAGCTACAGGAAGAATATGTGACTCTCGGGGCTAAGTTGGCCAAATGTGAGAAAGAATTGGCCGAGAGCAACGACACAAACTCTTAGTTGCTGGCCAAGATGAACGAGCAAGCGGCCGAGAGGGAAAAGATTGTCTTCCAACAAGCGACATTAAAAGAAGAGTTGGAGCTGCTGGAGAAGCGCCGAAAGGATGATATCTATGGGTTGGAAGAGTGGTTGGATAAGGCCCATGCCGAAATAGCTGAGCAGGCTAAGGAGATCAAGGCCCTTAATGACGACATAATTCACGAGCACACCATGGGGGTTCCAGAAAGGGGTTAGGCATGCTCTTTACTTCACCGCTTTAGGGGATTCCATTAGAGCTGAAAGGTTTAACGTGGAATTTGATATCCACGAGGGGAAATGGACCCCAATTGAACAATCCCCGAAGATGATGAGGATGTTGCTGCTAAGGAGGTGCAAGCTTCCGATCATGTGGCCGAGGACCCACCTGCTGAGAGCCTTCCTGCTGACAATGTTATTGATATTTAAGTGTTTTTCCTCTATGTTTCTTTCTGCTCCTTTTAGATGTAATTCGAAACTTTATGATATATAAGCGACTATCTTTTTTGCTATCCTTGCTCTGAATTTTCCTACATAAATCTTAATATTTTTCTCTTCAACCGACACCATTAAACGGAATATTTAAAACGTTTCAGCATTCGGCTAAAAATTTTAAACGGATATCCCATGATCAGTAGGGATTACCAACACTTAGGCAAATTTTCTTAGTGGATTTAAATCTATTCGGCTAAGTATCACCAACACTTAGGTGATTTTCTTAATTGATTTAAATCTATTCGGCTAAGCATCACCAACACTTAGGTGATTTTTCTTAACTGATTTAAACCTATTAGGCTAGGTATTACTAGCGGTTAGGTGAAGTTCCTTGGCAGACTGAAAGATATTCGGCTAAGCATTACCAACACTTAGGTGATTTTTCTTAACTGATTTTCGGCTAGTTATCACCAGCGCTTAGGTGAAGTTCCTTACGGACTGATAGGTATTCGACTAAGCATCACTAATACTTAGGTGATTTTTCTTAACTGATATAAATCTATTCGGCTAGGTATCACCAGCGCTTAGGTGAAGTTCCTTAACGGACTGAAAGGTATTCGGTTAAGTATCACCAATACTTAGGTGATTTTTTTTAACTGATTTAAATCTATTCGGCTAGGTATCACCAGCGCTTAGGTGAAGTTCCTTAGCGGACTGAAAGGTATTCGGTTAAGTATCACCAATACTTAGGTGATTTTTCTTAACTGATTCAAATCTATTCAGCTAGGTATCACCAACGCTTAGGTGAAGTTCCTTAGCGGACTGAAAGGTATTCGGTTAAGTATCACCAATACTTAGGTGATTTTTCTTAACTGATTTAAATCTATTCGGCTAGGTATCATCAGCGCTTAAGTGAAGTTCCTTAGCGGACTAAAAGGTATTCGGCTAAGTATCACCAACACTTATGTGATTTTTCTTAACTGATTAGATAATGCAAATATAGTTGTAAAGCTTTGAGGAAAAAACATCTCTTATTATTGAAAGTTGGGAAATTTGCATACATCAATTTTAACTATGATAAAATTTCAAGGAATTCGCATTCCATGAACTAGGGAGTAGCCTCCCTTCCATGTCCTGTAGATGATAAGCACCATTTGTCAGGACCTTGATCACTTTGTAGGGCCCTTCCCAATTGGTCACGAGCTTCCCCTCTCTAGGGTCTCTTCTTGTCAAGGTTCGGACCCGAAGTACCAGATCTCCCTCCCGGAAGCTTTGCGGCTTGACTTTGATATTGTACCTCCTAGCGGCCCATAGCCGACAAGCTTCTTGCCGGATGACTGCTTTATTGCGTAACTCTTCTAGTAGATCCAGCTCTATTCTCATACTTTCTTCATTTCTCTCGGGATCCGTAAGTTGCCTCCTGAGGCTGGTTTCCTCTATTTCAACTGGTATCATTGCATCTACCCCATATATCAAGCTATAAGGGGTTTCAGCGGTAGTGGAATGAGGGGTGCATCTGTATGCCCACAGGATCCCTTGGAGGTCCTCGACCCAACGCCCCTTGGCTGTTCCTAATCGTTTCTTTAACTCATTCAATAGTACCTTGTTGGCTGCTTCAGCTTGCCCATTGGTTTGCGGATGTTCCACTGAACTTGTTACATGACGTATGTGGAGTCCTTGGTAAAATGTGGCCAAGGTAGAATCCACGAACTGTCAACCATTATCAGTGACCAGGGTATGCGGAATTCCGAATCTGCATATTATGTTTTTCCACACAAAATTTTGGACTTGAGGAGCTGTTATTCTGGCTAAGGATTCTACTTCAATCCATTTGGTGAAGTAGTCGATTGCAACAAGCAGAAACTTGCATTGTCCTTTGGCTGGCGGGAATGAGCCGAGAATATCCATTCCCCACATTGCAAACGGCCATGGTGATGATATGTGATGCAACCTCTCAGGTGCCGAGTGGATGAGGTCGCCGTTAAGCTGGCATTCCTTACATTTTTTTACGTATGTGGCGCAGTCGGTTTGAAAGGTGGGCCAGTAAAATCCAACCCTCAACACCTTTGCTGCCATGGTTCTGCCACCCGAATGAGAACCACATATACCTCGATGAAGCTCTTCTAGGACGTATCCGGTTTGTTTAAGTCCTATGCACTTCAATAATGGTGATGAATAGCTACGCCTGAAGAGTTCGTCTCCTACCATAATGAACCGGGATGCCTTTTTTCGAAACATTGTAGCTTCATTTGGGTCTGTTGGGCACCTGCTTGTTTTAAGGTAGGCAATGTATGGCGTCATCCATGAATCTTTTGAGCTAGTCTGCAAACATTCCTCCCTTGATACGGATGGTGCCTGGATCACACGGTGTATGACTGTCTGATGATGGTTGGTCCCCTTCGAGTTGGCTAACTTCGACAAAAGGTCGACTTGAACGTTGTTGGCTCTCGGGATGTGCCGAATGACTACTTCTTCAAATTCTTCCAGTTTTCCTGTAGTATAATAATAATGTTTTAGCAAAAAAGGTTCTTTAACATGAAATTCACCTGTTAACTGCCCGACCACTAATTTGGAGTCGGAGTAGCAGATGATCTGAATAACCCCAAGTTCCTTGGCTAGTGAAAGTCCAGCAACGAGAGCTTCGTATTCAGCCTGGTTGTTGGACGTCTGGAATTTCAGCACTAGGGATTGCTTCACTATCAACTTATCGGGTCCTTCCAATACAATGCCCGCCCCGTTCCCTTTCTTGCTTGAAGAGTCGTCTACAAACAAGTTCCAAACTGAAGACTGTTCGGGCGGTTCCTGTAAGTCTCCTGGGAAATCGGCAAGGCATTGTGCTTTGATAGGACCTCGTTTTTCATAGGAAATGTCGAACTCTGATAACTGTATGCTCCAAGCCACCATTCGCCCTGATCGTTCTGGTTTTCAGAGAATCCGAGTGATAGGGTAGTCGGTTTTGACCACGATCCTATGACTCTGAAAATATTGCCTTAAGCGCCTTGCTGCCACGACCAGGGTTAGTGCTACCTTCTCTAGCAGCTGGTATCGAGTTTTGGTGTCTTGCAACACCTTGCTTATATAGTAAATGGGCACTGTTTCACCCTTTTGTTCCTGTACTAAGATTGAACTGATCTCATTGTTTGAAACGAAAAGATAAAGAATAAGGTCCTTACCGGGTATTGGCTTTTATAGTATTGGCGGAGACGAGAGGAAAGTCTTTATGTTTCGGAAGTTTTCTTCGCATAAGTCATCCCACCGAAAGTCGATATGCATTTTGAGTAGACGGAGGATGGGTCGGATCTTGTCGGCCAGCTTGGGTGTAAACCGAGACAAAGTCGTCAACCGTCCGACCAGCTGTTGAACCTCCTTAACATTTTTCGGACTCCTCATGTCAATAATGGCTCAGCATTTTGCCAGGTTTAATCGCATGTTATACCTTCGAAGAATCGCGAATGTCTCGGCCAAATCTTCCAAATGTTTGCTGTAAGAGCTTGACTTGATCACCATATCGTCCACATATACTTCCATGTTACGTCCAATTTGCTGTACAAACATTTTATCCATAAGTCTTTGGTATGTTGCACCTGCATTTTTCAGTCCAAATGGCATTACTTCGTAAAAGTAATTAGTATTTTCAGTGATAAAGGCTAATTTCGGAGCATCCGCCGGGTGCATCCGAATCTGGTTGTAACCAGAATATGCATCCAAAAAACTAAGGATGGTATGGCCGGCAGCGTCGTCTACTAAACGGTCTATACTCGGCAGCGGGTAAGTATATTTTGGGCATGCCTTATTAAGGTCTGTGTAATCTACACACATACGCCACTTGTCATTAGCTTTTTTGACCAGTACAACATTAGCCAACCAAGTGGTGTACTCGGCAGGTCTGATGAAGCCTGTAGCCATCAGCTTCTCCACCTCTTCCTATACAGCCTTTCGGCGTTCTTCCCTTATCTTCCGTCTCTTCTGAGATACTGGTTTGGCTTCCCTGTATACCGAGAGCCAATGAGTCATGATTCCAGGGTCAACTCCTGGCATATCAACCACTGACCACGCGAAAAGATCTGCATCCCTCTTCAAAGTCGTGACAAGTCTGGTCACCTGTTGCTCTTCTGCTAAGGAGCTAATGAATGTTACCTCATCATCCCCCCGGATGGAAACAGGTAACGTTTCTTCTCTCGGCTGGGGCTGGAGGCCTTCATCCATTCTCGGATCTATGGTTGTCATAGCAATTGTTCCAGCGCTCCCTTGAGATTTATTAACTTTATTTTCGAGAATCTGTACCTTTAGACTAGCGACGTAGCATTCTCGAGTCGCCTTCTGGTCGTCCCTTAGTGTTACGATGGTTCCGTTCAGTGTCGGGAACTTCATTGCCAAATGAGGCATGGAGACTATTGCCCCGATTTGATTTAAAGATGGCCTGCCAAGGAGCACGTTGTAGGGAAAAGTAGCTTCTATGACAAGATACCAGATTTTTACTACTCGGCATTGAGTGTTCCCTTCCCCAAACTTGGTGTACAGATCGATGTACCCCTTTACATCTACTCTTTCTCCAGCAAAACCGACTACCTAGTCTTTGTATGGGAGCAAGGATTCCTCAGGTAGACCCATCCTTATGAAAGTATGCCAATATATGATGTCTACCGAGCTCCCCTGATCAACTAACATTTTTTTTGGCAAAGTTGGCTGCTTCCACTGTGATGACCATGGGGTCATCTTGCTCCGGATCAATCCCTCTGAAATCAGCTTCCGTGAAAGTAATTGGGGGCATCTTTGGGTATGATCTGCGTGAGCCTTGGACCGCCTGCACCTGTCTAAGGTGTTTTTTCCTGGCTGAGTTAGAGGATCCGCCACCCGCGAATCCGCCGGATATGGTGTTTATTACTCCATGAACAGGTCCTGACTCTCGGTCTCTCCTCTGGCTTTCTTCCCTCCGTTCTGTTGGGGCTCTAGATCGTTCTCTCCTTTCCGGCCCACGAGATGAGCTTGCCCTCCGCCTTGGCGAGGTGACTCTTTTCCTTGGGGAACTTCGCTCCGAGTACTTCCGCTCATCTCGCTTCACAATATTCTGAAGATGTCTGTCCTGGATGAGTTCCTCGATGCGATCTTTCAAAGCAGCACACTCTTCTGTGATGTGCCCATATTTTTTATGGTACCGGCAGTGTTTTCTAATATCTGCATTAGCTGGTGAAGGAATCTTCCTTAGCTTGCGAATCAGATTCGCATGCAGGGTCTCCTCCAGCGCTCGATCCCGGCTCACGGATAATGGTGTGTAACAAGCAAACCGAGAAGGTTTCGGTTGAGGTTGCTTATGATCCCTCTCTCTGCTTGGATCACCTTTTTCTGCATCTCTCCTGCTTCCCTTCAGGTCGGCGTACACCCGTGACATGTGGGTTTCTTCCATCTGCATGTATTTAGTGGTCCTTTGCCAAACCTCATCCAATGTTTTCGGACGATGCTTAGTGAGATGATTAAGGAATGACCCTGGTCTCAGAGCCATGACTAGATGGTGTCTTGCAATATTGTCCTCCAAATCTGGAATCTGAAGACAGACTTTAGAATATCTATCCATAAAAGCTCTCAAAGACTCACCTTCTTTTTGCTTGACGTCGATCAGTACTAGCTCGGTCATCAGATGTGGTCGGTTGGCCAAAAATCAGGTTGTGAAAACTGTTTTGAGAGTGCAAAAGCAGTCTATGGATCGTGGTGGAAGGGCCGAGAACCACCTCAAAGCAGGACCCTTTAACGTGATTGGAAAAATACGACAAATAATGGCGTCGTTTGCAGCCGTTAGATTCATGTGCGTAGCGAAGGCGTTCAGATGGTCATCCGGCGAAGTTGTGTCATCGTATTGCTCTATTGTCGGTCGCTTCCAGGACTTTGGGAAATGAACCGCCATTATCTCATCCGTGAACGGGTGGGAGTGATCTTCTTCTTCTCTCAGCATGACCGCCAGCGGAGGAAAAACAGGTTGAAGCCCTGCACTGGTACTTACTTTGGGTAGCTGTGTTTTTCCCCGAGTGTTGGCTACACCAGTGTGAACGCTTGGGGCTGGGGGCGCTTCAGGCTGGGGCTAGGGCGGCTGTTGTCCTGAGCGAGAATTTGCAGGTTCGACCGAACGGTTGGGTTGCCCAACCACTTCCTCGAGCCTCTGCCGGATCTTTGCGTTTTCCTCCATCCATTGATTTTCCCTCTGGGCATGATCGTCTTGGCGTTGGCCCATCTCTTTGGCACTCCGTTTCTGACCTCTCCTAACCTCCTCCAACTCTTTGAGGACAGCCTCCATCACGTGGAGAACATCCGAACCGGTGTTGTCTGCGGGCCTGTCGATGATTTCTTGACTATTCATGCTTCGAGTAGTTACCATATATCTCAGAATATATCGGCCCTACGTTGGGCGCCAAAATGTACTTACACGGACAATACTTGATACGAGCCGAATACTATTCGGAGATATATCTTTAACGCTAGATCCTAATCTTGACCTTTGCCTTGGGTTTGAACCGAATGAGGGGGTATCTGCGAAGGCGCTCCGACGCTCAAGTCAGTAAGAGCGGAAACAATGCTAAGCAGGAGATAAAGGAATATTGAGAGAGTAGGGTTAAGATTGGATGCCTCATACCTGGGGTGAGACCTTATATTTATATTGACGAATAATAACATATTACCTGGGTGAATCGTAACCGATACCGAGATTTCTGGGATACTATTAAATGCTGAGATCTCTAGGATATCATTAAATACCGAGATTCTCGAGATTCTATCATTAACGATGAATCGTAATTGCCACCGAGATCCTCGCAATTGTGTCATATGAGCTTTGTGGGCGAGCCTAAGCCGTTACCTTATCGGTTCTGTTGAGACCCAAAAACCTGTCAGCTTGGGTACGACATGTTCTCGGATAAGAATTCCTTATCCGGTACAATTTTATATATAAAAAGAAATACTTTTTTATTATAAAAAATATTTATATTATATTTTCATCAGGTTAAATTTTTTTAAGACAAAATTATTAAAAAAAAAATTAAATCATACCATACTAACCTTATTAACCTTATTAAGATATTAAAAAATTATAATAAAATTTTTTCTACAATATTATAAAAATAGAGAATAATAAAGACAAAAAACATACCCATCACAATTACACAATAACTCAAGTTTTTATTTACATAATGTTTTTTATAAAATTTTGTTAAAAACTTTTAAAATCAAACAAATATCAGTTTGGATTATTCATGTTAGATATCAATGTTGTTCTAATAATAAAATGTTTATTTTATTCTTCTTTATTTATCTATAATACTTAGTTAATAATTGTATATGTAATTAAATCCAAATTTATCAAGTGGATATATAAGTTTTGTTTAATTAGATATAGTTCAAAGTTATACAATTGATAAATTTTGTCACGATACACATACAAAGTTGATAAAATTATAATATAACTTAAGTATTTTTTATTATAATATTTAATAATATATTAAATAAACTTGTAAATGTGCTTAAAACATATCGTATTGAAAAAAATATCAAACCAAATTAACAATAATACTTTAGGTATATGTAATGGTAAGATTTAATATGAATATCTATTTGTAAAAAATAGTTTATATTTACAATGTAATCAAGAATTTTCAATCTTATAGGAAATAATTATCCATTACTTATGTAATTACACTTATGTTAGTGTTATTACAGACAATTATGATAATATATCATATTTAACTAAATTATTAGAAGTAATATTATTATTAATATTTAATATAAGATTGCATGATGTAAACTAATTTTAATAAAAATAATCCAAAGTAATTATACGTCCATTTAATAAAACTAATTTTAATAATTATAATAAAAATAAACACTACTTACAATTAAAAGAAATTATATCTAAAATAATGCAAGAGTTCATAATAAAATTGGCTAGTAAAAAAAATATATAAGCAATCAAAGTAAAAAAAATATAAAGTAAGTAGGATTTTTATGATACGAAGAAAGAAAAACTTTTACTTATAAAATCACTTCACAAATACTTTTTTATATATACAAACGAGACACTCAGATACAATCATTAAATGTTTTCTTCTCTTAGCAGACTTCCTTGTTCCTTTTTAATGATGTTCAAATTCCTTAATTAGCTGCAAATATAACGAAAGAAGTTTTATTAGTCATAACAATAACAATAGAGAAGTGTTGATATATATCATGACTTATTTACCTTGAATTAATGAGATGACTGAACATATAGTCTGAATCAATGTGAGCAAAAGTAGTACCACGGCTGCAGAAGTAGATGCTATTTTCCAAGGAGTGTTAAAGTACTCATGTATGAAAATAGCTTTATATTTGTTTCGAGGGTTTTCATAAAAATCATTTAAGTCATTGCAGAGAAAAAGATATTGTGAATTGAAACTTGGCATAATAAAGTATGAACTCAAATTATTAATCATTTTAACCACTTTATTAGTATCACCAGTCCAATTAGCAATAATTTTCTTATCAACAAGTATGTCCACATCTTTTTCAGTATTGATAAGAAAATCTAGAATCGTTACGTATTCAGTAACGATTTTTGTAGTCAGAACATGGCATTCCTCATATGCCATGACATTCCGAAAGATCGTTTCGGTTCCGTCATATATACTCAAGTTTGACATTGTCAACACTCCCTCCTTTGAATAGGTCAAGTCAAGTAATCCTGCATTTGGACTGACCTTGAATTTAAGACCTGCTTCCATTAATTGACTTGCATTGTATACCTGATTAATTTCATGGCATTCTTTTGGTGTTCTAAGATCAAGCTTTGATGATGATATTGCAAAAGATCTTAAAAGATCAGTAATGTGTTTTGGAGACTCTTTTGGAGACTCTTTTGGGTACACAGATCCAAAACCAAAGTCCTTAAAAATGTTGCAAGTAATCTCTAGAATGGAGGAAAAATCCTGACTTAAACTAGTGAGGTCATAAAGTTCTTCAAGAACAAAGAAAGGAAGTTGATTTTCTATTAGTATCAAGTCTAGTTGCATATCCAATAAAATCGATGGTTTTAGAAACAAAGGGTCCTTTCCTACCCAATATTGAAATTCATTACATCTTATAAAAAACTCAATTATGAAGCAAGTATCAACTAAAATCATCGTTAAGAAATCATCACTATTATATTTAATAGGGTCTGTATAACAACATCGAATTCTTTCTTCTAACTCTTTAAGTTTCAGTCTAAAATATCGCATAGGCAATTTGGTTCGATTTAGAAATCCCTTGAGATATTTTAGTTTAAGCTCTTCCATAGCCTCAAAAGTATTATTTTCCTTACCAACATCATGTGTTTTGTGATAAGGACTAATAGAAATAATTTGAGGAGTGTAGGCTTTTGGATTACTTTCACGAATTTTTTGTGGTACCCTATAAATGCATTGTTTATCAAAATTATTTATTTCTGGAAGTTCTACATTTTCAAGCATCTTGATCCATTTTTCCTCCAAACATTGTATTTCACTTGTTAAATCACTTGATTCTCCTTCCATTTGGCTAAAAGTTCTGTAAAATAGAGATTTTAGATTAACATTAATAACCAACTTAATAATCAAACCAACTATAATATTGAAAAATTGAATAAGCCTTTAATTTATTCTATGAAGTATTACCCTTTTAGTAGTTTCTAAAATATTGAATATTCCTAACTTTATAAATTGATAAAATTTATTAATGTTGTGTAACTAATTTAAAGAATGTGTATGTGCAATCAACTATGACCCTTTTTTTCTTCTTCTTTTTGTCATGATATAACACACTCATATGAAAAATAAAAACAATGTATCTCCTAGGTTCAAAGATAAATAAAAACAAGTGTATCAAACCAAAATAATAACACAATATAAAAATTTATAAATTATAAAAATAAAACTGTATAACACATAACTAAAAATAAAAATGGATTATTAATCATATACTCACACATAAAATAAAATATTATGTTAGAATAAATATAAATATAAACGTCAAATTATATATCCACAATTATCATTTCTTTATAATAAAATGTTATTTTCTTAATTTAGAAATGAAATAGTAAAAACAAAATAAATTTTTCTTATTAAATTTTTCAAACATAACATTAGAACTATTCAAACATAATATAAATATATAATTTTAAATAATTTAAATATACGTCATAACTAATATAAATATCATCATAAATATAATATATATATATATATATATATTAACTTTTCAAAATTATTTATGTATAAACTAACTTATAAATATAGAAAAGATTATATATATATATATATATATATATATAAATATAAATCTTTGTAATAAATTTGAATTAATAAAAAGAGCTTGTATTATAAAAAAAAACAGTGTTAGAAAATGGGAGGATAAGGAATTTGAAGCTAAAGGAGAAAGGAGGAGAAGGAACCTGAGATACTNCCAAAGTCAACACCATCAATGTATGAACACTATTTTATGTTTTCACCTAATTAATCTATTATTTGCTGAATGATATGACAAATGCTTTCTTTTACGATTTAATATATCGATCAATTGGCTCCTACTATACTTATAAATATTTTCAATTATGTCATCAAAACTTACACCCAAGGTTTGAATATGTTTCAATTTTATAATGGTCAAGACAATAAAAAAAATTACAACAACTGAAAGCATAAACCCCATATATTAAACCATCAATAGTTTCTATAGATATGTTTGTCATTTTTGCATATTTTAAAGTAAGAACAAGTTTTGATAGTTTTCTAGATAATCTGAACATGTGAAGTTTATCCAACGTGAAATATATATATATATATATATATATATATTGTAAACATCAAAATTTAATTTTGAAACGAGACATATATAATAAACATGTTATTTCCGTGTAATTTTGATTCGATTTATTTCAATTATTATGTGTACTTACAAAGATTTTTTGGACAATATTATAAGATACCTATCAAATTTTTTTAATTTATCTTTTTATGTGTAATTATACTTTGATGTTCAAATAAGTTCTTTTAAAACTGTAATTATATTCTGACGACGTTCAAATTAATTGAGAATATATTCAAAAAATATATTATGTGATTAGAGAAATGATTTCATATATTAATGTGTTTACTTATAATATACTTTAATAACTAATTAGTTTGGTGTATCTAAATTTTCACTAGATTAACTAACAATTGATTTTGTACCATTGCTATTGAGTTAGTTATAAGCCCAAATAAATCCTTAAGATGAGATGGCCAATTATTGAAGTTATATCGGTTGATAAGTTTAAAGAAAATTCGAATAACTATATAATACATTATATATAAAAAAAAGTATGATACATTATATTTTTTATTTTCAAATAATCAAGAAAAATTATTTTAATTATAGGAAGTGTCAATGTATGTTGTTAAAATAATTAATTTTTTTTTCTGTTTGTAAATATTTAAATAAGAGGAGTATTGAGCTGGAAAGATAGAGTTGAAGTGAAGAGAATCTGATTGGTTTGACTCTTTCTATTATGTAACTGGATCTCTTTAAATATACGTGTTTTTTTTTTTCAAAAAAGAAAACAGTAGATATATTTAATAATACCTATTTTTTAATTATTTTTAAAATATGTATTTTTTATGATATGAATTTTATTAAAAAAATATTAAATATATATTTAAAAGGATATTAATAAAGTGTTTAGGAAAATTTGTTTCAATCTCTATCATTACTCCTAAAAAAATAATTCACGTGATGGAACAGAAAGTTTATTATAGTTATCATCAAACTGTAAGTACAATAAAGTCATAAGCCTTAAAAAATAGAAAAAAAAATTTCTAGAATTTGTTTTACTTTAAATAAATAACTTTTAATATATTCTTCAATTACAAATGTATATGATTAACTTGCTTACTTTTTTTAATAATCTAATAACTATTTTAAAAATTATATCAAAGATTGTCCCCACGTTATCATTATACTCTATTTTCAAACATATAATTTATACTTTAGATTTATGACAAATAAATTATATTGTTGCACAAAATTATTTGTAATTATTGGTATCTTTTAAATATTAAAATTAATTTTAAAAATAAAAATAAATTAGAATATATTAAATGAATGCAAATTTTATAAAAATGAATTATATTCAACAGAAAAAATTAAAAGAAATTAAAATATATTAAGTAAATGTAAATTTTATAAAAATAAATTATATTCAAAATTTTATTTTGATATGATATCAAAATTTATCTTAATCAAGTTATTGAGTGTTAGAGTGATATTCGTAAAGATAATTTAAATTTAAAATAATAAAATATGTAAAAGATTAAAAAAAACCTAAAAAGCTGTCATAAAAAAAAATCAATTCAAGGTTGTAATTTTAATTTTATCAAGAAGATGTTGTTAAAATATTTTTAAATCATATTTTGCAAAGTAAATTTATTTTTCTTTTCGCAATTTAATCAAGCGACAATATTTTCAAAAGATCTGAACAAGAAATAATCAAAGAAATAATTAAAGGGTCTGTAACCCCATGACTGAAGACCAAGTTCTAGCAACAGTTCAGCCATGGCTGGAAACTTATTGCAAAGCGGAAGTTTGTTAATATAAAGTCAATGGTAGTTTGTTAGAATTCTAATTGCCTCTACATTCAAATGAAGTTAAGCAAAAAACAAATCTGAAATAAATAAATAAATAAATAAATATATTTAAATTCATATATTGAAAATGAGTGTCACGTTGTCTTCACCCAGCTGTCGAGTTGCAATATTATAGCTATACTGACCCAATTTTGTTTGACAATTCCACATATATTAATGTTTGAAACAAAGCATGTGCAACCATTAAATAATAATGCATTGTGAATAGAGTTCATACATGGTGGTGTTGAGTTGGAAAAAGTGGTTTAGCGTAAGGAATATTTTATAAAAGAGGAAGCATTGTGGGAGATGAATAAGTGAGAATAGTAAATATATTAGAGATTTCATATCATCTAAATATATAGTCAAATTAATATATATAAATAAAGATAAATTTCGTATGGAACCGATGTAAATAAGGCCAATATAAATTTAAAAACAAATTTACATCGGTTCTAAAATAACCGATGTAAATTTGCTTCCAAATTTATATCGGTTGTTTCAGAACCGATGTAAATTTGTTTTTAAATTTATATAGGTTATTTTAGACAACCGATGTACATTTGCTTCAGATTTACATCGATTGTTTAAATAACTGATGTAAATTTTCTTATTTACATCGGTTGTTCAAACAACTGATGTAAATATTAAGCAAATTTACATCAATTATTTAAACAACCGATGTAAATTGGTTGCCAGCATTGCCATTTGAAACATCCAGTTCTCCATACATTTTCTGCAACCTGAACATGTAACATTTCCAGCCAACCATAACAATCTTTTTTCCAACCAATATCTATCCAGTGATTCCAGATAACAATAACAATAACAATCCAGTAATTCAAAATAGACAAATAAAGCAAAATATGTAAATAGATAAATTTATTGAGAAACAATTTGTAATATGAATTAATGGATTTCTAACCTGAAACTATCCCTGTAGTAGGATGCACATCAAGCTGAATTTTGTCTCCTTGCATGCGTTTACGGGCTAAACCCTTTAATCGTGTTAGTGCTCTCTTTTTTCTAGATGTAGCCTGTGAACTAGATGATGTAGGAGGAGTAGAGCTTGGATGACTATCCATGAGTATGTAAAAACAAAGAAAACAAATCATCACAGGCAACCGTGTAACAAGTATGATTCACAATGCCTTAGCAAGATGTACAGTGATTCCAATGCTCTTCAGAAGAACTGTTATTGAGACTCATCAGTTCTTAAAGTCGGACAATGGCTTCAAAATATGTTACACTGGGTAATGTTTTATGTTATCAGAAAGTGAAAGTTTTGGTTAAAAAAACCCTAAACACTACTAATGGGAGGAAGAGCAGTGTTACCTGAGACACAGCACGAGAGAGAGCAACTGATGGAGAGAGAGCACAAGCACAACAGAGAGGACGAGAAAGCACCAGTGATCCCCACGACCTGATAGACAGAGAGGACGATGTGAAATGAGAGGGCTCAGTGCGGGAAAGAAGGTTAAGAAACACATTTACATCGGTTCTTTGAAGAACCGATGTAAATATGTGCATGTTTACATCGATTCGTTGAAGAACCGATGTAAATATGCACATATTTACATCGGTCTTAAATGAACCGATGTAATATGCGATCAACTTTTCTTTTATTTACAAAAATGCCACCGTTTTCATATTTACATCGATTTACCTAATAACCGATGTAAATTTAACGATGTAAAATGTTATTTTTCTAGTAGTGAAAGAAGTGAAGTTTGACTATTGGAAACAAATAATGATAACATTTTTTTAATCTTGTCACATTGATATGTTGGATGTGGTGAAAAACAGAAATTACATTCCTTGTAATAATGAAAAGAATCATTTTTCCAAAGACAAATGGACAAATGAGTACAAACAAAGATACTTATTGAATTTGAAGGCCAAAAACACTCTCTCTTCTACGCTCTATCAGATGAAGAATACATAAAGATTCATGACTTCAAAGGTATTAAAGAAATTTGTGACACTCTTATGGTAATGTATATAGGTTCCACCTAGGTAAAACAAAACAAACTAAGTCTTTGAATTAGATAATATGAATTATTTAATATGAAAGAATTTAGAATTATATTAAATAAATTATGTTCATTAGGTAAATATTATGAATATTATGATCACATTGATAAAATTTTGAGAAATTTTTTAAATAATGGAGACCACATGTGACTGTACTATGAACTTTCAAGAATATAGAAAGCTTAACACTAAAAAAATTCATTGAAATTCTTAAAGTCCACAAATTAGAGCTTCAACGAGATGGTCAATTAAAAAAATGAAAGAAATCTTGCCTTTAAGATATAGTGATAAAAAAAAGACTCAATCCTACTAAAGTTTCCAAAATTTAAGAATTATTAAATGATGAAAAATCAAACAATAAAGATAAAGATAAAAATATCTTTTATATCTAAAAAATATATAATATGTAAAAGTAGAAGGAAATTCAGAGGAAAGAAAATGTAATAATATCAATTGAAGGATGGTAAAGAGAAAAATAATGAGAATCAAATTGTATGCTATCAATGCAAAAAAACCTAGTCACTTTATGTCAAAATGTCCAAAATAGGAAAAAGAAAAATGGAAGAGATATCCTAAAAAAAGACATGAAAAAGAGTCTTATGTAAATATGGGAAGACCTACATTTATCCAAGTTGAAAGAAGAAGTACAACTCGATCTTAAGACAAACAATATATTTGAATCATCTTTTGATGATGCATATGAAGAGGTCAATTTTACTAATATGAATTCTCTCATTCAAGCATATCATACACTTTTTTTCATTTCATATATACTTTTAAAAGTTTATAAAACTTCCGAAAAGAATTTAAAAGTTGAAATCAAAGAAGAATTCAATATTTTGAAAACCCAGTCTTATTTTATAGATAATCTTATTATTGAAAATTAAGAGTTAAGGTTCAACTACGAAAAATTGTTCGAAGAAAGCAAGAATTTACAAGAGATTCTTGATAGTCTAAGTACAAATTTTGAAAATGAGAAAAAAAAAAATCATTGGTCTTGAAAATCGAAAGTTTAGAGAAAGTATTACTTCTCAATTCAAGAACTATCATCCACTTCACTTATACTTGTAGCTTCTCCATCACCTCAAACCAAAATTCTTAATCCTTTTTCCCCACAAAAGCAATTTGAGTCCAAACTTGAACCTAAACATCGACCATTCACAATCCACTATAAAATCTTCCTTAATTATCTCATACCCAATAATCCAACCTTAACCTCAACAACCATTATATCACCATCCTCTAAACCTTTACCAATATAATCATAAATTGACTAACCTATCAAAGATAACCAAACAACCCTATTACCACTTCTACAACCACAAATTGATTAACCTATCAAAAATAACCAAACAACCCTATCACCACCTCTACAACAATGATGTTTATTTACATATCATTTTATAAATTTTATTTTTAAATATTTTCATGTGATATATAATAAAAAAAAATTCATGCATCACATGTATTGTTATTTGAAGAAATTTATAATAAAATTATATTAAATATTATATATAAATTTAAACTAAAAATTATAAATTAAATAAATTTTAAAATATAATATAAAATTATAATCAAATATTTATTTTAATAAATAATTCAATATAATCAAATATATTATATATTTTGCATATAAAAGAAAATATTTTATTTATGTAGGCTATATAAACAATAATATATTTTGAAAACTTCTAAAATAAAGGATGGTGAAGGTAAACCGTTATGAAAAATCTGTATAGGTAAGTATAGCCTATAAACTTATTATAATGAATGTTTGTTTCCATTATCTATACTTCACTATCCCTATGATTTTATCTTTGTTGTTATCTATCTCTATGATTTTATCTTTGTTGTTATAGATTTTAATGATGGTTCTTTTTCTTAGTGTTTTGATTATGCATATGTTGTAGTTTGAAATATATCGTGTGTGGTGCAAAAGTATGAAAGAGATGAGAGTAAAAGAAGAAAAAGAACATTTATTAGTTTAACTACTTTGTTACATGCATATATTTTGTGCTTTTATCTATCATAAAGTAGTATATATAGGGACAAAAATAACCTAAGGCTATCAGTTACAACTTGTTAACTGTATATAGTTTAGCCGTTATTATCTAATATGAGGCTTCTGTCAGTATATGTTAATAACACAGATAAAATCATATGGATCAGAATGCTCGTCACCGTCCTTAGATGGGTATGCGGTGGATGAAATGTTCGGGCCGGCAGAGCAGAGTGGGCCGAGATTGGGCCTATTATGAGTGTAACAGTGGTGACGGGCTGGAAGGGACCTCAAAGGAGTGTAGAAAAGCCTCCGAATAAAATTAAAAATAGATAGCGGGTGTAACCCGGTTGACTCACCATGTTAGGAATTCGAATCAAAGAAGCCATTTGGAGTGGAGGGTCGTGAAAACTGAGTGGGCAGCAATGCCAGCTTTTAATACAGCTGGGGGACTGGTCTGTATATGGAGTAAGGGTGTATTTAAATTGGAGGGTACCTTTGAAGGGAAAGGTTTTGTGGGGGTTGAGGGAAGATGGGGGAGGAACAAATAGCTTGCACTGTGGTTAATGTCAATGCATCATGTGATTATAGTGAGAAAAGAAAAATGTGGGAAGAACTGGTGAAAGTGAGACATAATAGTTGCAATAACAGATGGTGCTATTGGGGGATTTCAATTCCATCAGAAAAGCGGAAGAAACAAGAGGTGTGAGGGTAGTGACTAATGACTCAATTGAAATTAAAAGGTTTAATTCATTCAATGAAGACATGCAGGTGGAGGATTTTCCTTTGGTGGGAAGAAGGTATACTTGATATAAGCCTAATGGAGCTGAAAAAAGTAGAATTGACAGAATAATGATCTCAAGAGAGTAGCTGAATAAGTTGCTGGATGTTTACAACAGGTTCTCAATAGAACAGTGTATGACCACTGTTCTCTACTGTTGAAATCTCCAACAGTGTATTATATACACTTCCTAATTTCAAATTTGTGTTTAAACCTTTTATTGGATAATGTCCAACTTGAGTTGATGTTGTTTATCTATAACTGTGACCATGTGCTGTTAGGATATATTAAGGAAATGGAGGGACAATCAAATAGTACTTCACAAAGTCAAGCCCAGTATTTAGAGACAAAATTGACCAATAAGCTTCGAAAAGTGGTTGTAGAAATGTCTGAAGTTAATGAGCAATGCATTTATAAAGTACCACAAAAATTTCGTTCGAAGTTGTTACGCAGAGCCTATTAATTGCAACAGCAATGATTTCTTAACTATGATTCTAGTTGATGCTTGTTTTATAATTGAGCACTTTCTTAGATTTTATACAGGCTTGGCTTCGATTGAAAATGACCCTTTGTCAAAATCATGGTTGGTAAATGATGTTATTCACGACCTGACACTACTTGAAAACCAGCTTCCTTTCTTTATTCTTGAAGACATATTCAACTATGCTAAGCCTGGTACGAAAGTTGAATTTCCCTTTAAGAATGTTAGAGACATGGATGAATTCATTGGCCCTATAAGAGATATTGAGTATATCTCTGTCATTTCTTAGTATGACCTTTCAATATTTTCGGAAATTCAACTATATGAACGTAAATGAAAACACAATTGAGAGTCCAAAACACTTCACTGATCTTCTAAGAACTTTCATGCAACCATCAAAAATTCGTCATGAAAGTCTGAAAGTAGGTTATATGGTTAAACATTTACCAAGCGCAAGCCAACTATCAGACGTGGGTTTGGTATTCAAGGCTAGTTCTAGCAAATGCTTGTTTGACATCAATTATCATCGTCACAGGGGTGTAATGGAAATTCCATGCTTAACTATTGAAGACAGAACTGAGACATATTTCAGGAATATACTGGCATTAGAGCAATGTCACTACATACTTTCACCCAACATTACTCAGTACTTATTCTTTCTTGATTTTCTTATCAACACTGAAAAAGACGTGAACATACTAATTGATAAGAAAATTATAGTCAATTGGATGGGTGATGCTAGTGCTGTGGCTAAAATGTTTAGCAATCTTTGCTCAAATGTTATTGTGCCATATATTAGTGAAGAGTATTGTACACTCTATGATGACTTAATTAAATTCCATTAAAATCCTCACAACAAGTACAAGGCTATCTTTTATCATGAGTACTTCAACACTCCATGGAAAAAGGCATCTACAACTGCTGCAGTTCTACTGCTTTTGTTTACTCTAATTCAAGCTATTTGCTCAATCATATCATTATTTTGAATGTAAGATTATAATACTATAATCCTAACTACATTTTTTTTATATTTATTCTCAGGACTTTTTATTAGCTAATAGTAACTTTCTTACTGTTGTGTAGTGTAGGTATATTTATATACAAGGAGCAAGGATTTTTGGACACAGCACTTTTCGGAAAGAACTTATATATTGTGTCTCTATCTCTCTTGACAGAAGATGTCATGGTCTCATATAGAGTCAGAGGATTAGCCGTATTCATTTGCAGAAGAAGAAACCTAGAGTTCCTGCATTGTGTTACTCTATTTCATGATGGTCTCATATAGTCTCAGCTTCAGCAGTTACACCAGATATTGATGCATAAACTCCAAATAAAAGTACAGCCATTTGTAGGCAATATATACGTCAAGAGTGTTTCTCTTGAAACTTTAGTAGTAGATGTACCCTCCTTAGATTCTTCAAAGGAATTAACTATGTGTAAAAAATTCATTTTATTAAACTATGTGTAAAAAATTCAAATTTATTAAGTTCATTTTATTTTACTTAATCTAAGTTCATTTTGTTTTACTTAATCTAAGTGGAGAGAGTCTTCTAGAACGACAAAAAGTATATTATTTCTTAGTTTTGGGAGAAAAAGAGGTAACAAAATGGTTTTGTATAGTCATATATCAGCATTAGGAAAATTGTGACTGTCATTTTTGGATCATGTTGAAAATTGGACAATGGGTTTCTAAAATTGAACGGTAGATTTCCAATACAAGATTTTATTATTGGGATTTTGAAATAAACGTCTATAGTTTGAGAAATCAATTTCCTATAATTACTCCATCTTTAGCTTTCTTATTTTTTGTTCTTAAAACTGATGGAGTTAAATACAAATATAATAAAAGATTTGTTTGTAAAAAAAATTGTATCTTCCAATCTTTATTATTCAAAAGTTGGATTTTATGTCTGATGAAATATGAGATTTTAAGCATCAATAAATGTATGATTTATTTGACAATATTTAAAATACAATGTTTATAATTACATTGCTAACATAATATAAATATATATGAGAAGAATAATTTACATAAATATACATGGTTATAATATTTGTTTAATCATTATTTTTCAAAAGAACTAAAGGAACCCGAATATTAAAATATTAAAGTTACATATTAATAGTCTCATCGATCGAGCAGGTTCTTATCAAATTATGTATACTACTTATTCAAAACTAAAATCTAAGGCAAAAGGTCTTCATAAACGACCTTAAAAGCTTTCATCTTATTGGATGAGAGATCAGAGAGTAAGATGTTCCCTTTGTCGGTTGTCATTTCAACCCCTATCATCCTTCTTCTAGTGACCTTCGCGGGGTAGCTCAATCGTATCATGGTCAAGGAACCACAATTGATATCTTAAATATGTAGGAGGTCTTATCCCCTCTCTCTATATTTCATAGTAATTAATTATATGAGTAGTTCTTTTGTTACTATCAAAAGTAAAAGGTACCATATAGGATACATTTGCATCTACAAAGAAGTGAAAATCGAGACTATCTAAACTTGGAGTTATAAGATATTTATGACATCCTACTTGTTAGTACTCTCTATATAACTCATTAATACTATAATTACATTAGCATTTTACATGTTACAATTTTCGGCAATATGGTACCCACATGTCAAGTTGTCACATTTCAAAGTTTTATTTTAGTTCTCATCAAATTTTAAAGTTTTAATTTTTAATATATATTAAATAAATAAAAATATACTAATAATTTCATATGACGGTAGGATGAACATGGAATGAGTACCCACAAATTTATTTTGTTTTTAATTAATCAACTCAAAATTTTGACAGTTGTTAATGTAAATCATATATAACTCAACCAACACTGGATACCATATAGGATACTGATAAACTCGACTTAACATAATATATCAAAATTAACATTCCATATAACTAAATATAAGAATAAAAAATCATAAAACCTAAATGGAGATATATTTTATGATATACCTTCTGAAGCAAGCCATAAAGGTGTGGAAGACTCTTAAGAGATGTTTGAAAGTGTTTTGGAAGTAAAGTTACCTATTAATCAATCAAGCAATTTATAAAAATTTAAAATAATGCAAAAATTAGTGAATATTAACTCATTTAGAGACGGATCCAACGATAAAAAATTCATCATAACAATTAGGAACGAGATTAAAGACGTGTTTTGTTACAGAAAATTTGTCACAAAGAATATAAATGGATTTTATGAGAAAACTAATGACGAGACAGCAACTGTTTTATGGAATGAAGAAAGAATTCATGGAAGCTAAAGAAAAAACATGAGAAAAGAGATACTAAACCAACGGAGGTAGTCAGGGATTGAAAAGAATCAAGGAGAAGGAAGAAGCTATGGAGGAAGTTACAACACTTGGAGGAAGATTCAAAATGAATAGTGAAAGTTGTCACTTGCACCTATGGATGAAAGAATAAGAAATACTAAAGTCACAAGCTCTAGAAATTCTCTCAATTTTATTAATGAATTAAAAGTGTGTACAATGAGAGGGAGTAGCCTATTTATAGGTTCTCCATGGGTTGCAAATGCAACTCCAAATGTAATTCAAAATGTAAATATGTGAAAAATGTGTAACTAAGCTAGCCAATGAGAGTTCTTGATTGCAGTTGTCATCTTCTCCCATGTGCAGCTCCCATGTGCACGGTTAGAGTCCCATGTGCTTGGTTAGGAAGCACATGTTCAATGTGGAAGATGTGAAAAGCATACTGATTTCAAGAGCACATGTGTTTCTCTCTTCTTCTCCCATTTGAAAGGTGAAAAACGTGCTCAAATCCAAGAGTTAGGAGAAGGCGCGCCCAAGCTAGGTGTTTCAAGTGAAGATTACAAATAAGAGGTGCTTTCTAACATGAATCTTAAACATCAAAATCTAATGGAAGCTATTCTAGAATTTTTACAATGAAATAGAAAATAATGAAAAGGTGAAGGTAGGTTCCAAGGAACTTTAATCATACTTCTAGTAACTCTTAAAGTAATTTTGTTCCAAAGACATGGAAGAACATCTATTTAACAAATCTACACTTTAAACAAAAGATTAAAAATTAAATTAAGAAATATAAGAAATAACAAATAAAAAAGAAAATATAAAAAAATATAATATTTTATTCCATAATTTCATCACCTTCATTTAATTAATATATATATATATATATTTTATCTTATTTTTAATTAAAATAAAATCTTTAATATAGTTCTTCATATTAATATTTTACATTAATATTTTTTAACTTAAATTTAAACCTTACTTCAACTGATTTAACAAATTTATTAAAATAAATTCTAATATTATTATAAAAGTTTAACTTATATTCTTGTTAAAATAAGTTTAAACATATTTTATATATTTTAATTTATTTTTATATTTAATGAATGTAGAATTTTTAACCATAATTATTATTATTATTATATGATGAATATGGGATAGTTGTGACGAATTTATTTTATCTTATTCAATCTAAACTTTTGATATGCGAACCCAAATCTAATACGACTGTAAGATAGATTAGAGGAGAATTAGTTGAGCATGACGTACTAAATTGTTAGTTTATGAATTCGAGATCCTTTTGATTTCGAGGAAAAGCCTTGGAAAGATTTTGAGTGCAGGGACTTATGTATTTAAATAAAAACTGAAGATGAAGGTATTTCAAACTAAAGATTCATGTTCTCCTTTGCAGAATCTAAGGGCATGATCAAATATATTAAAGATTACAAGAGCTTCATATATGCATACAAAATGAGACACTCCAACAGGTTCCCATTCTAACTCATGCAACAACTATTCTCACTGATCAAACTAAGACTATATGAGACCATCAAGAAACATAAAATGGCACAGATGAACCCTATCTTCATCTTCCAAAGAAAAAGGCTTGTGGGGTTCCTCAAATCCTTATTTCCAGGTCAGTAATGGACGAGAAGTTTTAGCATGATTCACTATGTTACCATCCGAATCATAGATTATGACACCAGAGAAATCAGGGAGCTGGCACTTCCCTCCCATGAGTATGTTCTTCTGCCAAATTGAACCTTCTTCTTGTTCCTCACCACAAGTGCTCATAACCACTTCATTGTTGAATTCTATGACAGGTTCTCTAAATGCATCATAGCATGACATCCACTTGCGCCATTTGCGTGAATGAGAAGCACACATGAGCAATGCAACGGCACACACCATAAGGGTCATAACAGTGAAGCCAATGTGTGAAATACTTGGTAGAGGGTGGATCATTACAAGTGGCCTTGCCATTGCAAAGAGAAGCACGAAACTGTGATATGTTTGAAATATGAAGTTGGGTATATCAGTATCTGAGTAACTATATATATATACAAGGTCTTGTTCTTTAACGTGCAATTCTCAACTAGCTAGAAAGTGTAGTTGTTTCTTTAAGGGTTTGTTAGCATTTGGTTTTTGTGGTTTTGGTATTTACTGAACCTGGGGAAGAGGGTGAGTGCAGTGGTGTAGTTGGAGATCTTCTGTCAAAAGTGGGTGAACTAGTCCTCTTCAATGCACTAAAAAGATTTCACTCCTAATAAAACTTTGGGAACAAAAATGCAAAAACAAGGATAAGAACATAATATTGAAACCAGATTTAGGAATTGTTACAAATAGAAAAATGGGTGGCACCAAACTCATTTAACCAAGCCAACCAAGTATTATGATTTTATTTAAATTTTATCTTTCGGTCATTTTGACAAGCAATACTTTTTTTTTTTTCTTTCTAATTTTCCATTGATAATAAAGTTAACTCTTTTGATTTTCTTGATAAATTGTTCAGGTTAAGATCTTATTAATTTTAGCTTTAAAATATTTCAGCGACAATTATTACATAAATTTTTAATTTTTTTTTATGAACAATATGTGCCTTTATGTAATTGGTGTTTCATCTTCTACTTATGTAATTTATTTTAAAATTTTAATTATAATATATATATATATATACACGTATATTTATGTCGATATATTTTTTCAGTAATAAGTTTTTAAGACATTTTAAAGTTAAAATATTATCTTAATAAATACAAAATTAAAAATATGTTTGTGTATTTAAAAGGATTAAATATTTCTAATACTGTTCTCTATTGATAGACGGTTTTTGAACTTTAATAAACTGTGTTAGACTACTTACGATTATATTTGACGTTTAGTGTAGATAAAATTTAAAATTATTTTATTTTAATTAAATAGGTTTATTTATAATATAGAATGATACATAATTATTTTCATGAGTTTATATAAGATTTATTATAATTATATATATATATATATATATTTTTTTTTTCTTAAATTTATATAAATTTTTCATTATAATAAATTTAAATTTAATATTGTGAGATCATCTCTTTTATTAAATATTTAAGAGTGAATTTTAATACGAAAAATTCAATCCAAATATTCTTTTTGTTAATATGTAGATGGAAAGTATTACGGCTTACGAGAATCTTAATCGGAGAATATATAGGAAAGTTTCTATATTTTTAAACTGTTTAAATTTACTTTAAAGCATAGTAATCACTTAATCTAATGTGTAGTCAAACAGGTCAACTTCAACCTCAGATATAAAAAGAATTTGGTAACTATGTAATGAGAAATATTTATTAGTTTTGTTGATGCTTTTTAATTGTTAGAGAATTTTGTTGATAATTTTTAGTAGACTTTTTTTTCTAATTATATTTTTCATAGAAAAATCTTGAATCTGAGACGTTTTTTAAGAGATTCAAACGTAGTTTTACAAGGATCAATCACATGTTATTATTGAGCTGAAATGAATCTTGGAAAAATTACTGGAGTTGTCATTAACTTCTGTTTAAGGAAATAAGTAGGAGAAACCCTTTTCTTTTGATAAAAAAAAAATAATAATAATAAAAAAAAACTAGTATTATAAAATAAGATTCCTGGTTGTATAGAGAAGCTGAAATACATCCATAAAAAAATTTTACCTTTTGTCGATTGTGAAAATTATTAATGAAATTTAAATATCTTTTCATTAAAAATAATGAAGTGAAAGCAGAAAAAAAAAAAGGAAGAAAAAAAAACACGAAATTTTATTTCAATAAAATTTTTTCCCTCTTGCACATATCTCAAAGCAATATTAGGAACTCAAAGCTATGTTGTATGTTAGAAATTATTTTTTTGGCGGGTAATTAAATATAACACAAACTTATCTGACTATCAACATCACAATTTTTAAATTAATAAGGCAACACATTTTAAATTAATTAATTAATTAATAATTACATTAATTTAGATGATAAATTAGTTTAAACTTAAATGTATTTTCATTAAATATTAATGTTTTCTGATTTTAATTTATTGACATCGCAATTTTCCATTAAAAAATTTAATGTTCTTAAATTTGTAACATGACACAATTTATGACATATAAAAGTAAGAGAATAATTGTTAAAATATTAAAAATAAGATTAAAATCCTACATTTTAAAGGTACTGCAACAATATTTAATCACTAGACTTTCGTAAGTTTCTCTAATATATAACTAAAATTTATAATATATACGTACTTTTATGAGAACAAAATTTACACATACATTTGTGAAATGGCTGCCCAAAATACTTTTTTTCCAATCAATATAATTTTTTTAAGGACTATAAAATTTTAAGAAATTTAAAAATTTTGAGGTGGCCATAACATCTCATACAGTCTCTGTCCCTACTTTTTTCTAAATAAATAAATTATATATTACTAATATTATATATACATAAATTAATATCAATAATATTATTAGTATTGTTGTAATGTCTTGGGTCCGGTCAAATTGTTGGGTAGGTCTTAAATCTAATAACTAAGAAAAAAAATTTTAAGTTTAGATTTTATAAATTTATTTTTTACACTTTTCAGATTTTGCATATTCTCATTCTTTCAAAGACCTTTTTATTCTTTTTTAACTCTCTCAATTCTTATTCTTGAAATTTTTCTCTCTTCTTTATTTGTTTTGGAATCCAAAGATACTGGAAGAAAGATCATAAGAAGATGAATGCTTTACACCGATTAATTTTGCATTTAGGTGAGTTTCTCAAATTTCAGAATGTTAGGATTTTTTATTAGGGGTTAATTTGGGGAATTTGGGTAAATTATGAAAATTTTGGTCAATTTTGGTTAAATAATGGTAATAAATAGGGTGTTTTATGTTTTTATATTCTTCTTAGCACCTAGAATTCATTTGAATCTACCAGTCTTTGTTGAATCATAACGTAAGGGAAGCTAATTAGAATGAGTTCTTTTAAATTAGGGATAAATTAATGTGTTGATCTTTTCTTGTAGAATTGATGAAGAATACTTGAATTGATTTGGATTTGTGTTTAAACTTGGTTCTTAAGGTTGTTTGCGCCATACACAAGAGTTTTCAGTTGAGTAGATAATTTTTTCTCAAACGAATAGTCCTGGGTGTTCTCGGGTGCATTTTTGCTCAAGTGAGTCACCTTTCGCTTAAGCGAAAATGCTCCAGACTTGAAGGTACTTTAGGATTTGTTTTTGCTTGAGCGAAAACTTCTTCACTTGAGCAAAAATGCTCCAATTTTGAGGTTGCTCTCTAGAACGTTTGTGGATGAATATGGTACATGTGAGTATTTAACAAGAATGAAATGCTTGAGGCGATTGATGCACAATGGTTGAAATAAAATGGTGGATTGAGAATTTGTGTTTACCTTGAATGCTGTAATTTATTTGTGTTGGTTGTGTATGCATCAAATATCTATCATGAGATACTATTTGACATAACTTTAGTGTATATGGAATTATTGAGACCTACAGTAAGGAGGTATCTAGACTTCAAATGATGTCCTAGTCATGTAGATAGAGATACCATGTGCGTGAGGTCGATGGAAGTTTCACTTACACTATTTACCGATGGGAGTAGCCACCTGATAGGTGCTTCGAAATCACTCTGACATGTGGTGCTAGGATGGGATAGACAAGTGATCTTGAGGTGAAAAAGACTTAAAAGGGACAACAACTATTGCTCGGTGACCGTTAAGCATGATAAGTGTTAGTCTCTGAGATTAAGGATTTCATATGATTATCCGAATGAGTCTATCAAGAACATTAGGTGTTTGCAAGTAATTGAATATGAGAAACATTTGTGCTTTGAAATTAATTATGTGGATTGCATCAATTGAGGATGAATTAAATTATTGGATATGTATGACTAAGATGTGTTTGAATTATTTATATTTAAATTTGATCTTGTTTATATTAGATTATCCTTACTATATTTGTGTTGTGATTTTATTTTACTGTTATGATCATATTCTGATACAAGAGTAAATATTATTACATGTGAATATTCTAAAGACTATGATTCTGTTGGATTGAAAATTGTATTTTTTGTATATTGATTTTGAATAAGAAATGTGAGGGTTATAAAATGAATGTTTTAAGTAGCAATATCAATTAATTATAACTATTTACCAGTTTCTGAATGGTGTACTATCTATTTGGTTATGCAAATTTACAATTTCTAATATCTTTCTACAAAATATTATATTTTGAAACTAATTACGATTTAAAAATACAAAATAATTATTTTTGAATTCGTCCATTTGTTGCCTTGTTATTATTAGGTTTCATAATATTTTAAGATTATATAATGATTTATCTATTTAGTTTTTATATATTACGACTTTAATTAATTATCAAATATTATACATTTTTACTATAAATAAATAGAATTATATATATATATATATATATATATATATTATTCAAGTATGGTGGAGTTTTTCCTCCCATTTTCTCTAAACGATAATTAAATATTATTTTTTTAAATCTTACAAATGTATACTTTAAAATTAATTATGTCTTTGTTCTATAGCTTATGCCTCTAAAACCTTTCTTCTTGAGTAAGGAGTAATGCTTCAATCTCCTCAACCGTGTTTGGATCAAGGCAGGATGTAATAAAAGTAAATATATTATCATAATCTTCTAAAAGGTCATTGATTATTTCTTCAATGTGATCATCTTCTATTATAAGTGAACCAGATGCAATAAGGTTATCCACAATTTTCAATGATTTCACATAGATGTTTAGTCATTATGCGCAAAATTGAGATCATACTCAAGATCGTCAAGAAAAATATAAATCGTAAATCGGAAGATCGTAACACGAATTGTAAAATCTTACAAATTTATAAAATTTATATAAATCATATAATTAAACTTAAAATATACAATATATACTATTGAAATAAATATCAATAATAAATTGAAACTTGAAAAAATAAATAACATATATAAAAATTAAGAGGGGTGTAGATATTTAGTATTGCAGAGATAGAGAAGTTTTTAGAGAAGATGAAAAATTATAATATTCTTTTAAGAAAATAGAAAAATATTTAATTTTTCTTTTAATTTTTTTTAATTAGATTTTAAAAAGTGACTATTGAAATATACAATGTATACTATTGAAATAAATATAAATAATAAATTGAAACATGAAAAAATAAATATAATATAAAAAAATTAAAAGAGTACAGATATTGAATATTGAGGAAGTGAAAAGGTTTTTAGATAAGAGAATAAATTATAATATTTAAAAAAATAGATAAATATTTAATTTTTATTTTAATTTTGTTTAATTAACTTTTAAAATGTGACTTTTGAAATATACAAGGTATACAGTGAGGTTAAAAAAGAAATAGGAGACGTTATTTTTTAAAGTTTGAAACACTGTCCACTTCAAACAAAATGAGAATAAAACCCTAGTCTCTTACAACAGTGGTCAACATCTCTCGCGACATCTCGTGTATCATTCCATGTAACATTACTCACTACGACCCGTGCTGAGAAAGGAGAAAAGCTATAAAGAAGGAAAAGAGCGAAGATACAATGAGTATTTTACCAAATTAATATTATTTTAATATAATATTACGAATCTGGATACCTTTTTCTTTTATTTACGAAAGTAATACTCTTTATTATGCAATTCACAATCTGAGGCACAAGCACACGAAATCTCACCTTCAATCTTGCATTTCATTTGTTTAATAATATATAGAATTCGGTTTACTGAAAACTGAATTCTAACTATGTTTATTTTATAATAAAATAATATATATAATTCTTTTTATTATATTATATATATATATATTTTATTTTTCAATAGGAAACTTAAAATTTATATTCTTTTTTTAATTATATGAATTATTTAAGTTAGAATTTTAGAAAAGAATTGATAAATTTAATGTATAAAATATTAAAAGTAAAATTAAAAATAAATTATTAGTAGAAAAAAATTATAGAACATGATATTAAACAAAAATAAATTTATTAAAATAAATATAAATGGTAGAACATACCTTATAATTGAAAAATAATTAATTATAAAAGACATACATAGAAATTGAAATGACTTAAATGATAATGAATTAAAAGAGCATACATAGAAATTGAAATGACTTAAATGATAATGAATTAAAAGAGCATATATAGAAATTGAAATGACTTAAATGATAATGAATTAAAAGAGCTATATTGAAATTAATTCACAATATTTCTAATCTAGTAGATCTTTCTTTTCCTTTGTTGTCAATGTAACTACTGTCTCTTGCATCTTTTTTAAGTTCTTCAAGGGTTATTGCATAGCGCAGATCAATAGTTTTAATAAATAATTCAATATTTCTCCATGTCTGGTCACGTTGCACGCTTTTATGTATTGTTTTAGACTTTTTCCATCTTCTAATCATTTGTTGCACATCAGAATCAGTTTTGATTTCTATGGAGTCGTGAAATAATTTATTGTTGACAACTTGAATTGGATGTTGATAATTAATCTTTGTTATCTGTTTACGGTCTCCATAATCCAGTATTTCACTGATTTTTTGAAAAATTGGTTGAAAGACCAATTGTGTTCAACTACCATTTTCCTTGGATAAAAGCTTATGTAAATAAGTCAAAATCGTATGGAGATTTCTTGATGGTAGCATGTTGGAGAGGTCAACCAAAATAAAGTATGGCTTTTGTAGAAGTAATGGGTTGATCGTTTGATGAAAAGGTTGTGGGAGGTGCATTTAGAAACATGATAATTTGTTCAGGTATTCTGATCAATATGGCATACAGTTCAATTACTGTATCTATAGAAAATTGAGACTTCCAAGCAAGCATCTACGCTACATGAATATCAGTTAATATAGGAATGATATCATATGCTAGTAAATTCTCACCGTTCAGATTTGGTTTACGATAATACAACTTTTTGAATGTTGTCTCATGAGGAAGAACTAAAGCAGTACATATTTTTTGTTTTAGCTCCATGAAGGTACACTGGTATGGGATTTGAAAAAACTAGGTGATGGACCATGGAAGCTTACACCTTATTCGTTGTGTACAATTTCACCATTTGCAAAGACAGCAGCTAGGTAACAATTTGTGAAATCTTGACTATTGGTGATGTCAAACTCCTCCATCTGAAGATTTTTTAAAAAATGAAAACGATAATGAGAATTTTTATATTTCGTAGTTATAGTGCATTTGTTGAAAGATGTAATGTATGCTATTTATAGACAAATGATAGGAAATGTGAATAAAAAATGTGGACGGTGGAGATTTAGGTTATGTAATTTAACAATTAAGATTCATTGTTCGTTTCCCTAAGCATTATTAATGTATCATAGTCCTTATCAGAGTGATGATAAAAGTGGTCAAAAAGTTTTGCATGAATAAAGAATAAGCAATATTGATGTGTTATAGTCTGTATCAGAGTGATGATAAAAGTGGTAAAAAAGTTATGTTGGTGATTGTGACTAAACAATATTGATGTGTCATAATCTTTATTAAAATGATGAGAAAAATTGTCAAAAAGTTCTGTTGGTGATTGTGACTAACTTGCGCTTTTATATTTTCTTTACTTATAATATAGAATTCGGTTTTCATAAACTGAATTCTAAGTAAGTTTTTTTATTTTTTTTAATATATAAAAGTATTTAATTTAAAATTAATTTTATTAAAAATAAAAATTTAATATTATAATAAAATAATATATATAATTATTATATTAAATAATAAATTTTTATTATATTATATATATATATATTGGTATAGTATATAAAAATTAATATTAAATATTATTATAAAAAAATTAATAATTAAATTTGAAATGCAAATTTTATTAAAAATATTAACTAAAATTTCATTAATAATATTGATTAGAATATCATACATCGAATAAAATCTTTAAATAACATAAATTAACGACGTGAAGTAGATGCATAAACAATATTGGGACATGTTTTCTTGGTATGACCAGGGGTGTGACAATAAGAACAATTTTTGACACGACCATGTTGTTCTCTAATGTCCATCTCTGTTCTTATTCGGTTTGACTTGGGTCGCCCATTTGAAGTTCTTTTCAATTCCGGGTTTGGGCACAAAGTTGGACCTGTATAAGTTGGCCAATAATCCTCATGTCTGAGTTTTCCAAATTGTCCTTCATAAACCTTAGAAACTTGTTGTAATGTATACACTGGAGCAATGTACATGTTAAAGTCATGGTGTGCATATTTGAATGCAGTAAGCACATGTGAGCATGGCTTGTGAACTTTTTGAAACTTTGCACAGTCACACCACATCTCATCCAACCTAACTGTAAATCTTGTACTTAATTTGTCAAAGTTGATGACTCTATGGGTATTTGCCTTTGAGTGTGCATCTTGCAATGTTTATTAAACGACTTCAGAGTATATATGACCAGCTGTAATTATGACATTTATCTCTCTGCCTCTTTCTGTGAAGAATTTGTTGCAACGGGTGTATGTTGTCATAACCATAGAGCAAATTAGGAGGTTTCTTGTTTTCTTTAAGATGAAATTAATTGAATCCACTAAATTTGTTGTCATGTGTCCCTACCGTTATCCATTGTCCCATGCAAATGTCCATTGTCTCTCGGAATCTCGTCCAACCATTGTATTGCTTCTAGATTATCTCTTACTATATTGTAATAGTAAAAAAATCTAGGTTTAGTCATGTCATATGCTACAAAAAATTTTAAAAGTGTAATGAGTATAAGTAACTAACAAAGTGTAGAAAGTATTAATAAATAAATCAAATATTGATGATATTAAAGACTTAAGAAAAATAAAGAATTACCCATATTGACGACATTCTTCTTTAGTGCAATATTTTTGAAACGTCGCATGAAGTTTTGTGCAATATGTCTAATGCAATACACATGCACAGAATTGTTTTCTGTTCAACCACTTCCATCTCTACAATATGCACTTCTTATGGTCTCGTGACGGTCTGAAATGAGACATAATCCCTCTTGTGGTGTTACGTACCTTTGTAAGTTTCTTAAAAAAAAGAACCATGAATCACTGGTTTCACCTTCTACAATAGCAAAGGCAATTGGAATTATGTTGTTATGCTCATCTTGTGCAATTGCCACCAATAAGTCCCTTTGTACTTCTCATATAAAAATGTTCCATCCACTTGAACAATAGACTTGTAGTGACGAAAATCATCAATGCATGGTTTGAATGTCCAAAATACCTTCTTAAAGAAAATGTAATTTTCGTCCACCAACTCACCTTCATACGCAGGTTGTGTATTCATCTTCCAAATGAAGCCGGGAACATACAATTCAATTGCTTGCAATAGAGAAGGTAACTTATGGTATGAATCTTCCCAATTGCCGTGAATATTTTCAACTACAAATTGTTTGGCCAGCCAGCCCTTTCGATAACTGATGGTATAACTCATAATTGACTTGATGTGTCTTATGATAATAGAAATGGTCGTTGAAGGATCAACCTCAACAATATCACGAATTGTGTGGGAAATCATTTGTGGTCACAACTTATTATGATCTTGTGAAATGAGAGGTGAAAGACAAGTGTGTTGCCCTTCCAACTTCATTATTTTCCAATATTGCGCTTTGGTGTGTAATATTGCTCGACATCTCCAATCACAATTGTCATCAACACATTGTACGACAAACTTATCTAGGCTTGATAACTTCACCTTGTAAGTGCAATGATTTAGGATATGAAATCGGTTAATAATGTCTTGCACTTGTTTTGTGGTAAACCGCTGGCCAACAAATAGTATTTCGGGTGGATAAACTACTGTTTCTCGATTTAGGACATGACCAAACTCTAAGTCATCTGTTTGCATGTGGGTTGGGAAGTTAAAAAAATGTTGTAGTGAGTTGTATGGTATGTTTGGTTGTGACGAAGGAATATTTGAAAGTGGATGCACTTGTTCGTCTTCTTCATCATTTTCATCATCTTCATTTTGGTTAAGGGCTTCATCTTCATCCTTACTAAAAGGATCAAAATTTTCTGTTGGAAGACTTACAATAGCATGTTCTTCTATGGGTGGTTGTTGGGTTGACTGAGATTCTAATTCATTCAAGTTTATCAAAGGACAACTTAAAAGTTGAGTGAACGATTGAGTGTCATTTTCCCAATTGGAATTATCTATTGTCATATGTGGGTTTATGACGTCATGGGAAGAGTAATGTAAGGGTGAAAGTTGTGGTTGTAAGGCTTGGATAAAAGATGAAGCACAAGATTTGAATGTAACATATAGTTCAATACCTGATTGAAGTACATTTGAATCATGTATGTTTAAAATTGCCTCGATGTCTTCATCATCCTTCAACTCCACAGGAGTGTAATTGTTAACACCAAGCCCAAGTCTTATTGGCTACCGAAAATGTATAGTTGTCACTCTTTCATTTGCATCTTTCTCACATTTTTTATGGATGATTTTCTTCATCATTTGTAGAGATAGACCTCTTATGAAAGATACCAATTTGGCTGATGTGGAGTTGAAGGTGACTCCTTCAATAGGACAGTTGTTCATGGCATCATATAATAAACAATGACATATATAGAACCCATTTCTCTGAAAATAATAAAGGTAGAAAGATATTTGAAGAGTGAAAACAACAAACAACCAAAGAAGGAGAATGTGAGTGATAATGGTAATATGTAAAATGAACAAGTATTTATAATGGTAAGCAAGGAAGTAATAATGATAACTTCTGAGTAGTACGTAAACCAAGTGAGTGTGACTTGTCAGGCACACTTCACCACCACCATGTTTTCTCTTCTTCCAACCAAAAAAGATGTCTTCTATTGAGCACGTAAAACGAGTGAGTGTAACTTGTCAAGCATACTTCACCACCACCCTGCTTTCTTTTCTCCCAACCAAAAAAGATGTCTTCTAAGCAGCACGTAAAACGAGTAAGTGTGACTTGTCAGACACACTTCACCACCACCATGTTTTCTCTTCTCCCAACAAAAAAAGATGTCTTCTGATGAGCACGTAAAACAAGTGAATTGTCAGGCACACTTCACCACCACCATGTTTTTTCTTCTCCCAACCAAAAAAGATGTCTTCTGAGCAGCACGCAAAACGAGTGAGTGTGACTTGTTAGGCACACTTCACCACCACCATGCTTTCTCTTTTCCCAACCAAAAAAGATATCTTCTGATGAGCACGTAAAATGAGTAAGCGTGACTTGTCACGCACACTTCACCACCACCATTATTTCTTTTCTCCCAACAAAAAAAGATGTCTTCTAATGAGCACGTAAAACGAGTGAGTGTGACTTGTCAAGTACACTTCACTACCACCATGTTAAGGTTTCCTATAAATACACATGGTATGACTTTGTTTAATTTACATCTTACCATTCTCACTTGCATCCAACTGCGTATTCATTTACATCTTATCAGTCAGCCAAAATGTTATTGTCAAAGCAAAATAAACACAGGTCTAACTTCATTGGTAGGACAGTAAGTTTAACATATCATCCATATTTATTTATACTATATTTGTATATGAATACATGTTGTGCCTAATTCATTAATAATTGCAGGAGATTGAAAATATTATATCATCATATTAGCATTCAATGCCAGAATCTCAGCCTCTAATTATTCCATTACTAGAACAAGTAGGCTTTGCTCCAGTAGCAAAGTTAAGACATTTAAAGGTTGATCATGCTTTAGTAACAGCTTTGGTAGAAAGGTGGAGACCTAAAACTCACACATTCCATTTTCCAATAGGAGAGTGCACCATAACATTAGAGGATATTGCACTTCAACTCGGGTTAAGAGTTAATGGATTACCAGTCATTGGCCCAACAATGTTAGATTGAGAAGAAATGTGTGAAACATATCTGGGCATTGTGCCAGTCAAAGGAGAGTCACTAATTGGCTCTATGATCAAGTTAAAATGGCTTAGGGAAAATATTTCACAGCTCCTAGAAGAACCATCTGAAGAACAACTTCATGCTCATAGTAGGACATATATATTAGGTTTAATTAGAGGTATTTTGATGCCTGACAAAACAAGAAACAAAGTTCATCATCTTATGTATTTAACTTTATTAACTAATCTTAGACATACCAAGCGCTATAACTAAGGGTCTGCTTGTTTAGCTGTGTTGTATAGGGAAATGTGTAGAGCAACAGATATAAGGGTCAAAACAATAGGTGGTTGTGCATCACTTTTACAATCTTGGACATGGCATCGCATGCCATATATTACTCCAATTTCTAGTCTTCCACCAACATATCCATTGGTTTGTAAATGGAGCGGAGGTAGAGTGCTAAGCTTTAGAAATGTCTCTCACAATATTGTTGTAGGGTATAGAACTCTGTTTGACCACATTCAACCTGATCAGGTATATCTTCTTCAAAATATTATTAATCCATTTTTTATTTTGTTTTATTTTTTAATAACAAAAATAATTTTTTTGTGGAAGTTTTTATGGGGCCTCATATAAGGAATAGCAAAGATCAATCTCAGTCCAAGCATACAACAATGCCCAATTGTGGACTACATGTACAACCATCATTTGTTTTACTATTGTTGAATGGCACCAATCCGATAGAATGAAGTTACAATTCGGTTTGTTACAAGAAATCCCTTCTCCACCAAATAATTTGGACGACCTACACAAGATTGACATGAGGGGAAGACATGATGAAAATTGGGTTACAAAACATGCTCATTTGATCAACATATGGAACAATAGACATGAGTTGACATTAGTGGGTCATCCAATACAAGACCCATTATTTCATATAACAGAATACATGCAATGGTACATTGCCAATTCTATCATTTTTCTATCTATACCAAAACTACTCGAAGATCCAAGAGCCCAACAACAACCAAGGACTAAAGCCACTTTTGAAACCAATACAACTTCCACACCGTCATATGACCATCCTCAACATGTTTCTTTACCTTCACAATATGTGACACCAAAACCAAACACAGTTGATAGAGAAAATTCTTTTGTAGCAACTTTAGAGGATATCTTCTCAAACTTATTTGGAGTAAATTTTTCAACTCCAGCTTCAGCACATGCTTACATGAGTTCTCTTTACTAATCGGATTATACTATCCAACCAGGTAGTTCCTCAATTGTATTTCAAAATCCAGAGGTTCATGAAGAAGAAAATCCTCCACAAATTCCTCTTGAAATTCAAGAACAGCAACCACAACGACGAAATCCAACACGTAACAGACGTCGTCCTCATTGTGGAACTGGACACCATTATGGAGATTAAAATTTTGTCAATGTCAATATTTGTATTTCTCCATCTTTATGATTGTGTTTAACGATCTTTTTATTGTATTGTACGGATTATGTTTGTATTTATTAATCTTTTTAATATATCATTATCAATATTTGCTAATAATATATGTTTTAAAATATTTTTATTAATAGATATTAATATTTAGATTTAAAATAAATTCTCAATATTTATTAATATAATAATTTTTATTTAAAAAAATATTTATATATATTGAAATAAAATACTTAATTATATATTATTTTATTATAATATTAAATTTTTATTTTTAATAAAATAATAATTATACATATTATTTTATTAAAAAAAAAAAAACTAGTTCGAATTCGGTTTTTAGTAAACCGAATTCTATATATTATTAAACAAATGAAATGCAAGATTAAAGGTGAGATTTCGTGTGTTGTGTCTCGGATTTTGAATTGTACAGTAAAGATATTACTTTCGTAAATAAAAGAAAAAGGTATACAGATTCGTAATATTATATTAAAATAATATTAATTTGGTAAAAAACTCGACGACCCGTGTTGAGAAAGGAGAAAAGCGATGGAGAAGGAAAAGAGCGAAGATATGACTCCTAAATGCACGCATCAGAGAAGGTGACATGCGACGGAGGATCGAGAAGATCGTTGCCCCCGAAGATCCTACACGATTTGGCCAAAAGTTTGACTTTTAGATACGTAAAACTCAAAAACTTTAAAAGAATTGTACAATCGTAGGATCGTACGACTCAAATCGCGATTCTGACTACCATGATTATGTGATCCTTCTTGGTGTTTTTAGTTGGAGTTTTAACTTCTTGACTTTTGCCCTAATGTATATATGAAGTTTTTTCCATATATGTGCAGTAGTGATAAGCCCAACGATCTTGGTTTATATATTTGTAATCATGGAAGTCAAAAGCCAAATAACAAGAAGTTGATCTTATTATTCATATTTCAAGAAATCAATATTTATAATATTGTTTGTCTCATCTTCAACAATTTTGTACTTAGGAGGAACATATCTACTATCAAGAAAATGCAAGAAGTTGAGTCCATAGATCATGACAATGACTAGTTCTTGCCAAATAAGAAAGTTATCTCCATCTAACTTTAGTGTAATGGGGGTAGCGAAATGTGGGGGAATGAACGAAGAGCTTGTAGAATAATTTGGTGGATCCATAAAAGAGACCATCAGGTTGATGCATGAACCAATAGAATGCATGGAAGTCATTAGCTAAATCTTTGTGCTCTAAATATCATATTGAAAAAAATATATATAAGAGAGAGAATACAAGGTGAGTTACAGAAAGACAAAAAATATAATTTTTCATTATTTTAATGTATAGGGGTACAAAGATATAAATACACATAATGATACTATAATTTTCCAAGAAAATGATTATGCAATTACATAACTACCATAAAATTAGTAACATAAGTGTGAATAATGAAAAATGTCAACACAAAGTAGAGTGGCGCTACTAATGAGAATCTATATGTTGAAGACACTCCTTCCTCTAGATTGGTGGTTTTGGAGAACATGTTCAAAGGGTCCACTATATTATATAATTTGTCTATCTCCGTTGATATGGTAAAGATCATGGTGGGAAAGGTCCATGTGAGTGGTGGTTTAGTTGTATTAACTTGTGTTGATGGATGAGGTTGTTATAGTGTCACAAACACTTAATAGACTTTAGTTGTGTGGCCTAGACATCTAATCGGATTGATGGTAGACAACTCGGTAAGTCAATACAATTTCATAGTTTAATACTTGCTTTTTTATATTCTCTCTAATATCAAATTGTTGTATATGTTCAACAATGATGTCCGAAAGAAGTTGTTGCAAAAAAGAATAAACATTTCTTTATTGATAATTTTATTTGAAAGTTGTTGTGATCATTGGTACGCACCCAGTAGAGGTGTCATGGGACAATACTATTTTTGGCAAGAACAATGAAGTCTTATTTTATATACACTTCTCTTATGTGTTATGCTTCAGACATATTTGTTACTTGTAGATAATGTAAGTTCTTCAACCATGGATTATTTATATCTTGGTTAGCTAAATAATCAATTAATAATTATGTCATTTATTGCGGGTATATATTTGAATTATGAGTGACCGAAAGAAAACAAGATGCAAATAAATTTTAGGGCCCTCAACTTATTCACCCATAGAAGAATAAAAAACTTGAAATACATACATCACCAATTCATTCTCTTAAGAGGAAAAATAATTTATTTCGTGCCATATTTTTTTTAGTAAGTATATTCCCTTTTTAATAAATACTTTATCTTATACTCAATTACAATTCTTAAAATGATTCAACTATCCTATTTAATGATAGGTCATAATTTTGTTTTATGCACAATAAGTTTTTTTTATACTTAAAACAAATAGTAGATGATTAAGAATTTTTTTTTTTTACTTACACTATTATAGCTAACCAATATTTTTATGTTATTGTTTATTACAAATATAACATATTAGTCAATAGGCTAAAAGAAAAATAAAAAAGTTAATATGAATCATATTAAGATATTTGAATTACATTTTTTTTATTAATCAAATAATTTAATTATTTTTATCTTGAGTTATGTAATAGGCAAAATAAAAGTTATGAATATAGATATTATGTAGTGTAATAAACGAGAACTATTATGTAAGATAAAAAATTGAAAGAGACTGAAATCAAATAAAGAAATATATGTTTTATACAACTATATATAAATTAAATATTATTATTTATATATTTATATCAACTTAAGTTAACACGTTAATATGTTGCGATATTTCATAAATACATATTCTTTACTTATAAAACTTTTTTATCACATTAATGTGAATACATATTTCATTAATATTTATAATTAAGTAAGGAGATTATAATTTTTTTATCATGATTTACTTTTATTTTTAAAATATATTTTATACACAATATGTTTATGCCGTTTATATTAAGTTTTATTTTTACTAATAATTTATAATTAATTCTTTTATTTACATCATGATTTATTTTAATGCTTTTACTTTTATATATATATATATATATATATATATTTGAAAATATTTTTTTATAATTATAGTTAATTAGGTTAATATAAATTATGAAATTATGAATTGAACTTATTTATAATTATAAAATATAAATATAAATGTATGATTAAACTATAAAATATTTAAAAAAATAAAATATAAGATTACGAATTACGATTATTACATTAACAACTTTTATATGTGATGTTATATGTGATGGAATGATGATAGTTAAATATTAATCTATGAATTGAATTATAATTGAATAAAAAAATTGGTAGAAGAGAATAAAAAGAGATAATAAAGATCAAAATAATATTTTTATTGTCTCCATAAGAAACTATTTTTAATAATAAAATAAAATTATTTTAATTAATTATTAATTTATAGTTATTTAAAATTGAATCAATTAATAAAAATTAACTAAAAATCAATAATCGATTAAAAGGATAAAGTTTTGGATATTTTATATTTTTTTTCTAAAATCAAGTAATTCAGTTTAACATTTTAATTTTACTTTGAAGAAAAAAAATCTCATATTTCTTATTTTTGGCAAACACATTTTAAGGTCTATTTTTTTTAGAAATCTTAATTACTATTTCGCTATCATATTATCAATTCTTATTTTAATCAATCTTTATCACACTTTTTCACCTTTTATTTAAATAATTATTTTTTATTCAAAGTGATAAATTTTTCTTAATTTGATTTACAATTTAATTGTTTCTCTTTTATCTTTCATATTTTGATTTTAAATTCGTAATTATTGTATTATTATATATTTCAATATTTACTAGATAAATGTTCTATTATTTCTCTATTTTTATTTGAGATTCAAAGTTTTATTTGAATTAATTTTATTTTTTTAAGGATTATTTTTATTTTATTTTATTTTTTATATTTTTATAGAGTTAATATTTTTTTTTATAATAATGTTCATTTAAGTCTTTACATGCAAAATCAAATTTTATTAATAAACAATTAATAATAATGAAAAATAAGAATTTTAGTATTCTAATTTAAAGTAATATATGATTTCAATTTCTAATAATGCTGAATATTTAAGTAATTGAATAAAATTACGTGAATGTTAATAGTTTATCCTCATTAATGTTATTATTTTTGGTTTGTAAACTAATATTGTACCTTTAATAAAAATTATATTTTTATTAATTTATTATTTAATATATTTTTTAATTAGTAATATATTTATTATAATTATGTTTTAATTTTAATTTTAAAAATAAAAATATTTTTACTTTTAATGAAAAATAAAATAAAATTTAAAATTTAAAATTATAAAAATTTATCCAAATCATAATATTAAAATTAATTTAAATTTTTTTATGTAAAATTTTTATATTTAATTTGAATATATTTTTTTTTTAATAAAAATTGCATCACACGAATAGAATCAATTAATATAATTAAAGATACATAATAGATGAAAATTTAAAAAAAAAATATTAACAAACTTTTTCTAATAAAAAATATTTTAATTAATTATTAATTAATACAATTTAAATGTATATAATTATGCATATAACATCTTGTTAGGTAAAAAATTCGAAAAAGATACAGAAAAGATTATTACTATTTAGAAAAAAAAATAGTTTTCCTTCGGTCAGAAATAGGTTAAAAATAAAAATTAGTATCATAAATTTTATGAGACAACAAACAATACATACCTTTCATGAACCAACAAATTCAATGCAAAAAATAAAAGAAGATAATATAAACATAAATAATGGGGACTTTTTCCGTATTAGTGAATAAGAAACAGTTTTTTTATAACAAAAGTATATTTAAATAAATTAATAAACCGTATAATTCAACAATGGATTAATTAATACAATTTGCATGGAATGTGAAAAAATTGAAATATATATATATATATATATATATATATATATTAAAATAAAAAATAAAAAAATTAAATGTTCAAGATTAATACTGTATTACGATATTAAGATACAATTAATGTTTCTTTCTAAAATTTTGATTAAAAATATACAAACGCGCCCTCTTATTTTACAGGCATCAAATTCAAAATTATGAAATAGGGGAGAAAAAAAAAATGAAAATCTAATAACTCGTCTTTCAAAATTTTTGAATTATTTTTGTACTTTTAAAATTTAAATATATATATTTTTAAATTTACATTAGTAATAATAATGAATGAAAAACTGAGATCAATGACACTTTAACATAAAAAGTTTATAATAAAAGTAAATTTTAATTAGATATATAATCAATATTATATTAAAAGAATTATTTATGTAACTTTCCCTTTAATTGTAATAAAAATATAAAAATATATTTAAAGTTTTAGAAAAATAAAAATAATACAATATTTTTATATAAGAAGAGTTTATGATCAAAATGATAGTGTATCAGTGAAAGCGAAAGTAGTATCCTAAATGGCACATCTCAATCCAGAAAAATACATGTGGCTTTGAGTAGTTTGTCACTGTAATCATGTCTACCAGAGTTTACTTTGGACCTTAGAATCTCTAAAAAAGATTCACTTCTCAATTTCTCCACGATATCATTGATTATTCTCATGAATGGACCCATCATAAGAATCTTCAACCGTCCAAAGTACACAGAATCAAACAAAAAGACATAAAAAATCATCAAAATTTAATACTTTTATTTTCTTTCTTTATTAATTTTTAATTGCATTAACTACACGTATGGTTTAAGATCCTAATTTTTCTTATATAATATTGGAGACTAAGTTCATTGTTTGCAAGCTTGTTTTGTTTCACATCATTTTTCTTATTACTTCGTCGTTTGGTTTGGTGTACAACCAAATTGTTGGAGAAGTTCTGACTTCCTCTTCTGCTCTTAGGGTCAGTTCCCAAATCTCAAATTTTACCCTTTTTTTTCTTTTCTTCTTATTTGGGCTTTGATTTTTTTATTTTGATCTTTCTGCAATTGGGTTTTGAGGATTTTGTCCATTTTATATGCATTATTTTCTGCTTAGGTTTCTCTATATCGGTCTTGATTTTCTTCTGCAACCTTATTTGCATCAAAGGTGAGTTCACGATTCATCATTTTGAGATTTTCCTTCTGATGATTCTGAATCAGTTTCATTTTTTTAGTTTATTGGATTCTCTCTTTGTTTGCATGTCTCAGCTTTGATCGCCGCATCCAACTTTCCCTGACGAAGTTTGCCCTGTTTGGAAGCTCCGAATTTCTCTCTCTCTCTGTTTATCTGGTAAGATCCTGTAATCGGAATTCCACTGTGCATCCCAACAGATTTTATGTTTAACCTAGTTCTGTTTTTATTTTAACGGCGGAAGGGTTCTTGGCTTTTCTTTATGTGTTCTTCATGTTTCTACCAGACAACTTTCTCTGACTTCTCTGTTTCTTAGTGGATTTTTAAATCCCCACTTCAATAAGTTTTTCAGAAAAAAAAAAGTGAACTTTCACACCAGATCATCACTTTTGATGTTTTTTCCCAACTTGGTAAGCAAGGTTTTTTGCTTCCTCCTCGTGTTTGCATATATTGCATGAAATCGAAAAACTTGGGTGAGTTTCTAAATCCCCAATTCTAGTTTCTTGTAGAAATAATCATCCTACAGGCAGGACCATCAATTATCATGTTTTCTCTCAATTGGGTCATTAAGGGTTTCTGCCTTCTCCTTGTATTTTTATTACATGCGATGGAAGAACTTTTGTGGATGTTCAAATCCCAAATTCTTATAATTTTTACCAAGAAGATTATTTTTCGCATAGGATCATATTTAATGTTTTCTCCCAGTTGGGTCATGTAGGTTTTTGGTTCTCCATTTTTCTTTTGTTTATGGTATGCGAGGAACTTGAGTGGGATTTTAAATCCCAAAACATGTTTTGTACCAAAAATTGATAAACTTTCACACAGGATCATCAGTTACATCAGTTATAATGTTTTCTCTCAATTGGGTTATCAAGGTATTCTAGTCTCTCCATTTGTTTGTTCTATTGCAATCGATGGAAGAACTTAACTCTCTGTTTCAATTTCCCTGTTTTTCTTCACAAGCAGAGCTCTGTTTTTAACTGATCTTTGATCAAGGATGGCCATTAAAGCAATTGAGTTGTTGAAAGGAGGTGCAAACCATGAAGAGATAATGGAGGTTCTTGCAGCAGTTGCTGCAGGTTTGGGGGATGTAATAGATGATGCGAACTCATTGCAGGTAAAACCTCTAAAGGGGGCAATGACCAATGAGGTTTTCGAGGTAAATTGGCCAACTAAAAGTGATGGTCATAAGAGAAAGGTTCTGGTTCGATTATATGGTGAAGGTATTGAGATTTTCTTCAACAGGCTTGATGAAATCCAAACCTTTGAGTCCATGTCAAAGCATGGACAGGGTCCACGCCTTCTTGGAAGGTTCACCACTGGCAGAGTTGAAGAGTTCATTCATGCCAAAGTATGTGATTATATTCTCGTTTCTGATTAGATAACTTTAGGGTAAATCTCTATTTTAATTCTTAACATTATAAACACCATTTATTTAGTGTCGCTTTATAATCTTTATTTTGGTGATTGTTCTTTTAAGACACTGTTTAAGAATAAATATTATGTATATACATACACTGTAAACTGTTAACTACTTACGAATCTAAATTTGTTGATTTTTCCAATAATCACTTCAAAAGTTATATTAATGATTTCTTATTGGTTGAAAGTATAATTATCATGTGCTCTCTGTAAATTATCCTTATATTGTTTTGTAGATAATCTTGGCATGGTAATATTATAATATAAAAGTGGACGTAATGATTGCATATAAATTGATGGTTTCTGTGACTTGGAGTATATATACTAAAATTAAAGTCAATTCTCCTTTTCCAATGTGCTTTATTATTCTATTTAAAAAGGTTTTTTTAGGCCTTGGTTGTTAGCTTTTGTATTTTATTCTGTTTCCTTTGGACGAATGGAGGGGTTAGCATTTCCTGTTAGTTTTTTTGGATTAAATAAGAAGCATCTTCAGCATATAAAATTGAATTCTATTGAGTCAACGAGTGCTCCACGATGCTTGCTTTCACATTGTTTTTGCTCCAAATTCTACCCATAAAATATATTTCTTACTTTATCGATAAAGAACTAATAAAAATTCTACTTAAAGTAAAAGAATTATAAATGAAAATCTTATTTTTGAAAGGTACTTATTTTGTCCTTATCCTATTTTCTTTTGAGTCAATAGATGATGACCATTAGAACAGATGTGTAATTTATGCAATCAAGTTGTTGCCTTTATTTGAAGATTTCATTTACCTTTTTGTGTTTCCTTCTTCCAATTAATGGATTCTAGAATAACTTCTTAGAAAGTTAGTTTCTCTATAAATTAAGATTAATTTATGCATTAGCTAATTTGTTGAAGTTCTTCTGTATAACTTCTCTAAACATTTACTTTTAACTTATATATAAGATAATTTTAATTTATGGAAAAGTCCATTTCATTTTTATACTTTTATTTTTCTATCTCATAAGTGCTTATTGATGATGTTCAAACAGGCCTTTAGGAAAATCAATGGAGAAATAATAGTTGTGAAAAGTTAAAATAAACAATATTTATAATTTCAGAAACTGAATTGAGGATGTAGTGTAGTTGTTAATTCTTACATCAAATCCAGGTGATTTAGAGATAACTATATTTGCAACATAATATTATAATATAAAAATGGCTGCAATGATTTGATTCAAATTGATGTTTGTAATAAGGAGAATATATGCATGATGTAAAATCTCTTCTTTTTGTTCTTCACACTTTAATTTTTTTATTCTATTAAAAAAAATTTTTTGCATCTGGTCGTAACTCTTCATTTTTCTATTATATTCTCTTTTCCTTTGGATGAGTGGAGGGTTAGCATATCTTGCGGATTAGGAGCTGCATAATTTTGGCATCATAAACAGCAGTGATTCTTTGTAGTTTCCATGACAGAGATTCTCTACCTGAAAAAAATTCTCCCTTTTCATAGCTAGGAAGATTTCTTTAGCCACCCATCTCAAAGATGGACCCTTTGTATTATGTTTAAAGACTGACACTTTATATATGTAAAAGCAAAATCCAGACAAGACTAAAAGCTGTTGATTTTGATCAGTTATGAGTTTAGGTGGAAAAACTCACAGTAATGGTGCCTGAGTAGACATTTTTCTAATGATTTCATGTGATTTTATCAAGGTCTTTATCAGCTCATAGCATTCGTTAAGATAACAGGCAGTGATTCCATGCGTACTTAGATTTTCTAGTACTATGATTGTAAGTGAAAATGGCACAAAAGTAAAATTTCTGTACCATACACAAAGAATGTTTGTAAAGGGTCCTACAGTAATTGCTTTTTTGCTTTTCTCTCATGACATAGATTATAATTTTATTAACTAACCTGATATAATCCATAATCCTGTAATACATTCCTCTTTATTTTCCTGTGGCATAAATCAATTTAACAGACTATGATAAATGTGTGTAACATGTTTTTTCTTTCCTATTTTTGGATTTTTAGACACTCTCAGCTGCCGACCTCCGCGACCCTGAAATATCTGTTTTGATAGCATCTAAGATGAGGGAATTTCACAATCTTCACATGCCTGGTACAAAGAAGGCTCAGCTTTGGCCGAGATTGAGGTAATAAAATAATAGTTATCGGGCTAATCTTCAAAATCATTTATATTGCTCTACACAATTATACATGCCCTCTATGTTCAACCAGGAAGTGGCTTAGTCATGCCAAAAGTTTGTGCTCCCCGAAAGATACCAAGAATTTTCGCCTGGATCATCTAGATGCTGAAATAAATATGCTTGTGGAGTTGCTATCGCAAGGATATCAAGAGATTGGTTTTTGTCACAATGATCTACAATATGGTAACATAATGATGGATGACGATACAAGAACAATCACTTTAATTGTAAGTTATATTGTTATATTTTAGTTATTTATTCTAGTTTACTCGCTTTGTTGATGTTCTTTCTTAAATTTGTATGGCAACGCAAGATATCAGCTATTTTCTCTTGTTATTTTCTTAATTTATATTCATAGTTGTGATGTATATTGTATCTATATTATTGAACTTTCACAGTCTAGTTTTGTCTTCTTTAAAAGGAGTTCATCAAAGGTTATTTGTTTAAGTGTTATGACACTTGAGTTCCTTCACCAAGGTCTGAGATTTGCTCTCTAACTTGGGCATGAAATCGTAACTGGAGATACCACTTTACTCCAAAATGAGCCAATACGATGAGGGATAAATTGGGTGTCAAATAAGAAATTCCAGATATCTCTTGTTTAAAAAATGAATATAAGAATTGTAACTCAATACCATGTCAATGTTAGGAGGAGGATACTAGTTTCATAGGCTCTTTTCATATATCATCTATCATATCTTTTTTATACTGATTTATTCATTTTTTTTCCTTTATACAGGACTACGAATATGCCAGTTACAATCCTATTGCGTATGATCTGGCAAATCATTTCTGTGAAATGGTGGCAAACTATCACAGTGACAAACCACATGTTCTTGACTACACTAAATATCCTGGTAAGTTAATTGTTGATATATTTTACAATGGTTCATTTGGTTCCCAACTTTATGCTTATTTTATTGAGATCACTATTCTGAGACAACAAATTGTATAACAGGTCTTGAGGAGCGTCAAAGGTTTGTTTATAATTATTTGAGTTCTGAAGGTTAGTCCACTAAAATTTTACTCCAACATACCACAAAAATACATATTATTGGCAGAGATCTGGATTTAGGTAACTGCTATTGTTCTATTCTCAGGAAAGAATTAACTTCCTCTACAATTTGGTTGACCTACTCAAGCCTATATTTTTAATTTCTATACTTGATTTAATTTTAAAATAGCATATACTTTTTTTACGCTGTAATCCAATTATATATTTACTTCAGATAGAAAATTATTAACTTTTGTTAGAATTACTTCAAAAGTCATATCTAAAATTATTGTTTAATTATTTGACATTGTAAAATTCCTTAGATTAATGATACATTAAAAATAAACTCTTCAAAATACAACAGGGAAAAACTTGTTTCTCTTCCGTATGAATTGTAACGGAGTTTACGTTATTGATCAGTCTGTCCTTGCAGATGTGGAGCATGCATTGCATGCATTTGTTTAACTTATTCGTAGGCACGATGCAAGCCCCTTATCTCTTCAACTTCAATGTGAATGTAATTTTAATAATTGTTTTACTGACCAAGGATAACTCTCATTAAAGCTTTGAGAATCATGTTACAAATTATGAAGTCATTTCAAAGACGATGCTTCTGAATTTCGTACATGTTTACCAACTTTATTTGGAAACTTATGTACAGGTAAGAAACCAAGCAACAGTGAAGTGGAGCAACTAGTTAATCTTGCAGAAAAATACACTCTTGCCAACCATCTATTTTGGGGCTTATGGGGACTTATTTCGGTATGCTATGCCTTTCCTTTTTTCGTAAAATGTTTTGATCCCTCAATATCTTGGAATTCAATTTTAGTCTATATAAAAATTTAATATTTTTTTTAGTTCCTATATTGTATCAGAAACACATGCTTTTAGTCTCTAATGACTGACCAAATCCACATCACTTTTGATAAATGTAGGGACTAAAATAAAAAAGTATATTACCCTTTTAATCTTCTTTCTGGTTACTCTAAAGGTGGTTACTTCTGTTTGCTAAGTGTGTTATGTGTGCTGCAGAGTTATGTTAACACAATTGACTTTGACTACAAGGAGTATGCAAGGCAGAGGTTTCAGCAATACTGGTTGAAGAAGCCTACTTTATTGGACTCACCAATTATCATTTTCGAAGATGGAATGGTCAATGGTTCACATCATTGAAATGATTGCTTCTTATGTATTTAGTATAGTTCTCTATGGTATTTATTGATTAATAATATAGAAAGGCATGTTATGATGGATAAAATGTGTAAATAACAACAATAAGTAAAATGTGTGATTGGTTTTTTCAATTTCAGAACAGTTGTGTTAGTAATCCCTCCTTTTGGGATAAGTTGAGGAATGAAATTGAAAATTCTTAGTTGTGTTGTCATTTGCTAGAGATCAAGTATTAATCCAGTGAATGAAATTTATGAATTATATAAACAAAGCTGTTTTTGCCACATAAGACTTAACAGCGAAGGGTATTCAGAAGAGTGACTACTGATTATAATGTTTGGTCAATATCATAATATTTTTATCATGTGTTGAATTGGATCTTGTGTTTGTGTATCCTTAAAATAATTTTGTAGTTAGTATTAGAACTAAATACAAATGGATGCATGACTATAAATAATGAAAGTCATGATGTCAAATGGAAAGTGTGGTTGGTTTGTTAAGAGCTACCCTTAGTACACACGATGGTTTGTTCCTATTGTTCAAGTGACAGTGATGTTCTAGTTGTTCTTATGATGTGCCATGTGATATACACGTTTTAAAGCAGACAATGTATTAATTATTAATTACATTATTTATCACATCATTAATAATTGGTTAATGTCTTCATTCACTACATAATGCAGAGTATTATTCCCCTATTATCAATAAACTGTTTTGCCGTATAAAATAGTCAAGTGGATCAGTTTTTGAAAAATAATATGAAATTGCATCAACTTTTTCATGTATGAATGTCATTCCGTTTTATAAGGGTGAAGAAATGTAAGAGGTTCTAAATCCTAAACTCCTTTAATAGACAAAACTCTTCTTTCCATATTTGGTGGCGCAAGTGCTTCCTCCCCTGTGCATATCATGCACATTTAATACAGAACATTATTTTCTGAATAAAACATTTGGTATCTGAATATAAAATGATGTCACATTAATTCTAAAATTAAAGTTAAGGCATAATAATTTTTTAGTATGTCATAAGTCTTAAACAACTATTTACTGATATTTTAGTTTTTGAATATATATACTAATATTCTTATATTCCTATTTTAGTCACATCAATCTTTAAATTTTATACTAAAGTGATTATTAGATTCTACTTCTAGATTTTTCTTATTTTCATGGACAATCTGACAACATTTACCCTTATTTTCTTTAAGCTGGCGTGCTCAAGCAGTTAGAGATACTTTTATACAACTTAATGTTATTTGACATGAATTACTGTGAACATAATTAGAATGCATGACTATTTAATCAGTCTTTGAGTTGGCGTGCTCGTGTAGTCAGAATTACTTTTATACAGCTCAAAAATATTATTTGACATGTTTAATGATGAATTTAATTACAATGCATGATTATTTAATCATGAATTGTTAGTAAGATAATTAATTTTTATAATTACATAAAAAGTAATTTCTAATTAATAGTATAAAAATATTTATTCTAGCACTATATCAAAATTAAACTCTTGTATAATACTAATGTTGGCATTATTATTCAAGAAGAAAAAACACAAAATTCATTCCATTCTTTCTATTATTCTGTAAAATGAGGTAAAAGCAATGACCAATAAGAAAAAATGAAATTCATCCCAAATTTACATTTCAAATGTTTTTGTTCGAAGTGTAGACCATAGATGATTGCTGAAAACAATTTATATTATTCATTAAATAAATGTTATATTGCTGTGCAACTAGGTGCTATGATTAATAGCAACCTCAGTGTCTAATATCAGGGTAAAAAGTACAGAATTAGCCAAAAGCAGAAGCCATGGAATGAAGACTATCAACAACCGAGTCAATCATAGCATGAGAATTACCGGTACCAGCAAATGCAAGGTGCTTTGGAGCTTCAGCTCTATCAAAATAAAATGCACCTGATACCAATTTCTCTTTTGGTTGTAACGCCAGCCATATAACTGTATCCGCACCTTCTTCACTTGTTCTAAGCTTCCCTGAAAACCTGTAAATAATTGAATCAATATATAGTTAATGCAACGGTGCTAACAATAGTTTACTTTCTTTTCTTTATTGTCCCTATGTTATTTCAAGGATAAATTGTACTTAGAATTTAAGCAAGTAGCTGCATGCTATTTGGACTTCATCCAAAAAGGCCTTTAAGAATAAATAAAGACTAAGAAGCGAGCTCAATGAGGTGAGATGTGAAATTAAAAATTTATGGGTAGTTCTGATATCACATTAGTAATAAATTTAAAACCTAACTTATTCTCGTAAAACTAATTTAATGAGGTGAGGTGGGCATCACTTTATTTTAGGTGATGTGGGATTTTTAACCCGCAGAATAAACTAATTCAAGTAGGCAGATAGGTACATAGAATTCTTTGTACTGTGTAAAAGATCAACTCGGTATGTGAATGGTTCAATCTCCATTGTTTTACAGTATTAGTCAATATATTCTATGGATAAAGTAAGGAGCAATAATGCTTACGATTCAGAAAAGTCTGGCAAACTCTTTGCAACACCAGGAGTCTCAGCCCAGCCTGGGTGCATTGAGTAAAATCCTATCCCTTTGTTCTTATATGTTTTGGCCCACTTTTCTGTTAGTGCAACCTGTCATATCTGCCACGGTTAGTGTAATCTTACAACAATACAGACACTCCAAAAAAAATTCAACAAATCTAATTTAAATGCCTCCTAGAATCTATTCAGGAAATGAGGATCTAAAACATGAAATGCACAGATATGAGCAAACAAGATATTAAAAAGATTTCACTTGATTTCACAGAGTACAACTACTTTTCTTTTGTTAATATGTATATAGAGAAGATTATACACGGAAAAATTGATGATTATGATCCTCTTTGTACTACAAACAAGTCATCCATACGGTATAACAAGTTATGAAAATTGTTAAAAGCTTTTAAAGAAAATGAAGAACAACCTTGACTAATATAATGATGTGACACTTGTTATGTAGAGAGTACTAAATTGAAGATAGATCAAATATAACTATATAAATCACAATATCCATCTAATTGGTTAGGCCCGAAGCTTATATATTTCCGAATAGAGTCAACTTTCAAAAACTAAGAACTAGATAGATACAGTGCTTAGAGCACCAACTGAAAATACATAAGCCTATCAATTCTCCAACATTGAATTACATAAGCAGAACTATAAGTTTGTCAATAATTCAAAGGGGTTTAACTGTTTATGCATTATTAGTTATCTGATGGACATGAGCAATACGCTCTGTTCAAATTAAAGTATCATTATTAGACACAGTGGATTTGATAAATTATAGAAGAATATAATTAGTTAAAAAAAATTGCGAACACATCACTGTTGATCAATAGAAGCGTTCCCTTCCGGTAACCATACAAATATTTTTCTGGAGGTCTACCACCTAATATTTGTCATGCCAAATATTGGTGCTTAAATTTATAAGGATCATAAACTGAGAGGAACAGACAACAAATAAACCTATAAAGCTAGACTGTTTAAGGAACAAAAAACATTCCAACAAACTGGTGGGGAGAAAATCAAATAAAAAAATGATACAACATGACCGGAATAGAATTGAAAAGAACTTGTGAATTGAAGTAAGCTGAACCAAAATCTGTATCATTCAAAATCCAGTAAAATAACCAGAAATGCGGTATTTCCATCAATAAGTAATCTCAACCAACCTTTTCTGTTCTTTCCAAATCTATTTGACATGTTTACCAATCCTTCAGATAAGTAACATAAATATATGTCCTGAAACCAGGAGTCTGCAAACCTGTGGAAAAGTGGTAAATCATTGACTGCATGCCAAACAAAAACTATATTTTCTGAGCCTCCTTCTGCAATTCATTTGCTCTTAGTACAGGTCAACCCAAGTTTTAACCAAATGAACTCGATGTTTGTAAATCTCTAAATGTGAAGTTTTACCCTTCTTGAAATCATTCAGTCCTCAACTCACCAGGGAACTCCCAATAAGATTCAATCTGTACCTTCCCATCGGGCATTCCAAATCTATAAGGTATATCAACAGTGCATAACAGCAGCAAGACACTACTATTCCTCATCAACCAAAGGGTCTTACTCTATGGTGTCCTGTTGTAAAAACTTTCCCACGTCTCCCCAGTTCCCATGATACAGATAGAGGTGGATCAGAATGTTCAATTAAAGAATGTAATTCCCCACTCATAGGTGGTACCAATGGGGTACATGCTGACCAATGAAGACACAGAATAGTCTAACCCTAACTTATTCAAGAGACCTGGATACTCCCTGTCAAACTTTATTCCTAAAATGCCTAAACTGATCCCTACTACTTTTACTTAGAAAGTCAATTTAATTTTAACTAAACCTCACAAAACTGACTTGTAAGATTAGATTTATACCTACTTTAAATATATTTATATATATATATATATATATATATATATATATATATATATATATATATATATATATATTATAAAGTGGTTATATCTCAAGTCCATCTAAAATCTTCAACACTTTTTACTTATTATGTATATATACACTAGCATGTCCCACTTCTCAAACTAACTGATACAACTGGTTCAAAAAGGTTGGGTTTCTGGAACAGAGGAATTTTCTTTAGAATAGCATAAAGATGAAGTACAAGTGATAAGAATAGTTCAAGAGGTTCAGGTCCCTCCTGACAATTCCGACTAACTCCGCAACCCTTATCCTCCACCAGCTAGGTCCAATATAGCCTATAACTCTTTTCTAACAATCTTGAACAGGTTCCCCACCGTGCTAACAATCTTCTAACTGTACTAACGACATACAGTTTATTTGCACCTCATCATTAGCTAGCCAGTCACCCCTTTATTCCTGACATAAACCCTTTCAATTAGAGGTCTGCTATCACTAAATAAATGGGTGAATAACAGACACATAATGCGATTATTTGATGACCACCCCTTCATAGGATTGTAGTTTCATAAAAGATGAAGACAAATTACAAGATTTTTTCTAACTTTCTTAGAAAAGCATGATATTGAAGTCAAAGTTGATGATATTTGAGTCAAATTATAAGGGATCTTAGATAATATTTAAAAAGTTAGGATGTTATAGTAAAATACATTTATTACAACTGAAGGGTGTAAACAAATCCATAGTTGTTAATTACAATGTACACAAAGAAATAATTTCCCAGAAAAAATCAATAGTTTAATGAAACAATTAGTAATCATTTCAGCTACAAGCCCTCCCTCTAAAATCTTCTATTCCTTACATACTCTTAGACAGGTAAGATACTTCACCACAATTTTAAAGTTAATGTAAAACAAGAAAAAGTTATGTACCAAATGTAGTCATTAGCTTAACTGACCTGAACACGCTTGTTTCGAGCATACTGTTCAACCCCATTAAAGTTGCTCTCGGAATACTGGTTATAGACAATCAAATAAATATGTCATAATCCTATAAATGTTTGAGTGAGCTGACAACATCATACTACAGTTACCTGTAGATCTTTGTTCAAAGGAGAAGTATACATTCCACCAGAAGAAACTGTAATGACACGTGCATCGGGGGAAGCTTTCTCCAGTATTGGAACCATTAATTGCGTCATGGTGTAGGTGCCTAATACATTTACAGCAAAGTTCAACTCAAACCTGGATAATGACACATTACGTTAAAAGTCACCAGATCAATTCAGGTTACAGGTAGAATTAACAAATTTTCTATTTCCATATGAAACAAAAATGACCCACCCTTCTGGTGTGGTTACTCGATCATGCTCAAGTAGGCCAGCATTGTTAACCTTGATGCAAGAAATTATGTGCACATTAGATTTTACTCAAGAGCATAGGCAAACTTAATATTACCTTGTCAGTAAAGCCAGATTACAACCATGTTGGGAAGTATTATATTTGGTTGAAATACAACTTAGAATTTACCAACACATGAACTGGCACATTCCTTTCAGAAAACCTGGAAGTGAATGACTTGATCTCATTGACAGAAGAAAGGTCACAAATCTGCAAGATAAATTAGCAAGTCATATAATATCATAATTGCGTAATTTCTAAATGGTTTCAGTTTCTAGTATTTTGTTTATAACAGCAGAGGAAAAAACTTAATGGAGAGATACAGATATTTTATTAGAAGTTTCTTATACAAAGAGCATAAATCTTTTCATATTACAACCTCTTAACTTATGGGCATAAATAACAGTGATTTAAATTAAAAAATAAAACTATAACAATATAACATTTAAAACATAAACAGCTCCCTACAGAATATGAAGCAAACAATGACTCAGCATCTTTAATACGAATGGTTTCAACAAATCTCCTCCCTGCCTAAATAGCAAACAATTTGGTTTTCTAACTTTGCATACTTCTTTGCATATAAAGACTCCATCTTAATCCTGTTCTACATCCATTCCTAGGTAAAAGGGATATCAAATCAACAGCTGTCATTTCAAATACTTTGAGCATTTCAACTTTGAATTCTGTTATTAGCTTCTCATCAGTACCTATCACAAAGAGATCATCAGCATAGACTGAAACTATAATTAAATTACCATTTTCCATCTTTACATAAAATTTAACTTTAGTTGAACTTTTAACAAATTCAAGTTTTTTAAGATAATCATTAGTTCTTTTGTATCATGCTCTTGGAGTCTATTTAAGACCATACAAGACCTTCTTTAACTTGAAATTTCTTTGACTGTTCAACAAATATCTCCTCTTACCAATAACCATTTAAAAATGTAGATTTACATATGAATGTAAATTTTCCATCCTTTGTGTACAACATTATATCAAGGCGTGCAACAGGTGTAAACATTTCTGAAAAATTCACTCCAAACACTTGAGCATAACCTTTCACCACTAACCTAGCTTTGTGTTTATTTATAGAACCATCTGCATTTAGTTTAGTTTATAAACCCATTTGACTTTTATGGGTTTCTTGTGTTGAGGTGTGTCCACTAGCTCCCAAAGTGTCATTTTTTTTTTCAATCTTTCTTAGTTCTTCCTTTATAGCGATAATCCATTTGTCATCATTTTCAGTTTCTTCAAACTTTGTTGGTTCTAAGACAACCACATCACACTTTCGATAAATCTTGTACCTCTCATAGGATTGTCATCAACTTCATCATAAAAAAGTTGTGAGGATTCTGAAAATTGCTTACTTACTAGCTCCTCCCAATTCCATTTTTTATCTTCCATGAACTTTGCATCTCTAGTAACAAGAATTTTTCCATTTTGTGGTTAGAAAATTTTATAAGCTTTGAAATTGCTATTTTATCCAATGAAAACTCCTGATTCAGTTTTTTTGTCAAGTTTATCTCTTTTAACCTGTGGAACATAAGAGAAACAAAAACCACAAAAGATTCTCCAATTTTGTAAATCTAGTTTGTACCCAAACCAGACTTCAAATGGAGTTTTTTATTCAAAACTTTGGTTGGCAACCTATTCAACAAAAATATAGAAGTATTTGTAGTCTTTGCCCATAGTTTCTATGCCAAATCTTTCTCATATAGCATATACCTTCTCATCTCCATGATACTTCTAATTTTTCTCTCGCTTACGCCATTTTGTTGTGGAGGGTAAGGTATAGTAAGTTGGGGTTCAATGCCAATTTCTTTACAAAATTTATCAAAAATGTCATTTGTGTATTCATTTTCATTGTCAAACTTTATTATTTGCAACCAGCAACCACTTTGATTCTCCACCAATGCCTTATGTTTCCAGAAAACTCCACCAACCTTCGTATGAGGTCCCCCAACATCTGTGTGAACCGACTGCATCCTTTGAGTGGCTCTCCAAGCAGTTTGAGGAAATAATTTTCTAAGTAGCTTCCCATATTGACAAGCCACACAATCAATCATCCTGTCTTCAAGTACTGCCACACCTTTTACTAAGGCATTTCTTTCCAAGTACAACATTCCACCAAAATGAAAATGTCCAAATCTCTTGTGCCATATTTCAGCATTGCTGGTCGTGCTTGAAAAAGCAATATGCTCTTTCTCCATTAGATTTAGAACATAACTTTTAGATTTCATTTTCACCTTGAATACATCTTTGCCTTTTACGTTTTTGATCACACACTAATTGTTTTCAAATATGACTTTGAAGCCCTTTTCCACAAGTTGTGCAATACTAAACAAATTTTGGTCAATGTCAAACACATATAAAATATCAAAGATATATTCCAAATCTGTCAAGCTTTGAATAGCAAATGGTCTCTTTCCCCTTGACTAAGATGAAATCACCATTTCCAATTTTTACTTTGGAAATGATGGTTTAGTCAAGCTCTTTAAAAAGCTCCTCGTCATTGGTTATATGGTTTGTGCAACCGATGTTTATTAACCATGAGTCACTAGTACTATTGGTTGTAGCAAAACATGTTGCGACAGAGAGTTGTTTATCTTCTTGCTCCTTCATAGTCACATTTACCTCTTCTAATTTAGACTTGCAAATTCACTCTACATGTCCCAAATCACCACATTTTCTGCACTTGATATTTAACCTCCACCATCATTTTATCTGAGGATGATTTGTCTTTTACCAATGTGGACAAGGGGGAAAAGTCTCACCTTGTTGCTTGTTGGAGCCTTCAAGATTTTTTTTCTTCCATTTGTTGTCTTTTTGTCCTTGTTACTTTTTAAATTTTGTGCTTTCATATGAAAAACACCTTGTAAAGTCTCTTGTCTCATCATTCTTCTTTACTCTTGGGCTCGTAAAATATTTATCAATTCTTCCAAGGTGATGGTTGATAAGCCTTTTGACTTCTCCAATGCTGATATCTTTTATTCATATTTTTTTGGTATAGTAACCAGAAATTTTTTGCACTACTTTTTATCTAGAAAGTCCTTCTTGAGAAGCTACACTTTATTTGCTATACTCAACCGACCAGTATAGCTTTTAATTTTTTTGTCTCCTTCATGCTCTGCATTTCTAACTCTCTAGCCAAGTTAAGCACTTGCATGCCTTTGGTTCTTTGACAAATAGAATATTCTTTCATGAGGTAATCCCAAATCTCTTTGGAAAATTTGAAATTCATAATTCTTGAAAAAATATTTTTTGACATAGTAGAGTAAAGACAATTTTTTGTCTTTGCCTTTTTTGTCTTCCTATCCTTGTAATATTTCATTTGAGGATTTTCAGAAAATTCAGAAATATCATAGTTTTCTTCTACTACCTCCCAAAGATCTAATACTTCAAGATGACCCATAACTCATACTCCTCACCATCAAAAATTGGTGTTGGACCAGCTGTGTATGTATTTACCTCCATTAATGTTTCTTTCATCTTGTAAGATAAAAACACTAATACCAATTTTTACTATTTTGTTTATAGCAGCCAAGAAGAAAACGTAGTGAGGTGATAGAGATATTTTATTAGAAGGCTCTTATATAAAGATTATAAGCCTTTTTCAAGTTAGAACCTCTTAATTATGAACATAAATAGCTTTGATTTAAATTAAAAAATAAAACCATACCAATCTAACATTTAAAACATCAAGCTCCTTATAGAATATGATGCAAACTACATAACTCAACAGCTTTAATAGGCACATTTTCAACACAGTTTATCCACTAAATTGTGGAAAGTGCCTTTATAAAGCTCATGTACAGTGAATGAAGTTAGCAAATTCTAATGTTTTTATTTAGAAAAATTCAAAAAGAAAAAAATGATTAGTGAATTAAAATACTAGGAAAGAAGAGTGATACCTCCAAATAAACATTTTGGTTCCCAGTTCTAGTTTGAATATCAGAAAGAGCAGCCTTTCCTTTCTCCTTATTACGACATACGAGATAGACAGTAGCACCACTGGTGAAAATCATTAACCTTGTCACACAGCTACAAACTTAAGAGCATAAAATTCCAGAAACAAACATAGGAGAAAGATCAAAACCGCTTTGCAAGACCCTCAGCTGTTGCATAGCCAATTCCAGAGTTAGCACCGGTAACAATGCAATTCTTCCCAGGTATCTGTATTTCCATGTCCTCTGGTTTGAAGTTCTTAGAATGATTACTACAAAAATTTTGATTCATACATCAGCTAAGAACACAATGAGGCCAAATAACAACACCACTAACAAAAGCTATCAGCCTTCTTCTGTTATTCTATTTTTTTTGGATCGGCTTCCTCTATTTAACATACACAATAACTAGTGGCCAATTTTCATCTTCACTCAATTTCTACTAGTGTTTTTGTTATCCAATTTTCAAATATCTCGGAATAATTCAATCCCTTAAGCTCCACAACAATTAAAAAAAAAAATATGCAGTGAATTTTTACAACTCAAGATTTGTCATAATTGGTTTTAACCCGTACATATTAAAAATGGTGGTTTTGGTCCTCATATTTTTTAACTGCAGTGGATTTCATCCCTAAATAAAACAAAATCAAGTATGAGCATGTTAGGACGAGGTTGTCCATAAGCACTTCTAAGAAAAAACTGAATTTGACATTTTCATAAACTATTAGTTTATGCATAAATTAAAAATAAAAAATTGGAAAAATTATATAAGAAAACTTCCATAAATTAGCTTATGTTAGGTTATGGAAAAAAAAAATTATATTTCTTCTTATTTTTTCTCTCTTAGGAAAACTTAGGGAGAAGTTGGTACAAATAGAACAACATATATGATTAGAGACAAATCTACCACGTTCTAAAAATGAGGACAAAATTCATCAATTAGTATTACCAGTTCTGATCAAATTTGGAGAAAACTGGAATACATTCAACCCTTAACAAAACTATCAGAATTCAACTCCAAATTGATTATTTCAATAATATAAAACTGATCACTGATAAACCAATCAAACGAGTAAAAACCATTTCTTTTACTCAGAAAAAAAAAATGGTTTCATCTGCAATTATCTGTATCTGCAGAGTCAATGTTGTTGAGCGAAGCCATACATTCCTTAATCTCAAGAGTTAGATAGCATAACAACAACAAGATCATCAACATCATCATAATAATAATACTAAGAGAAAAAGAAATAACAAAAGGGACTCACAGGAAACCAGCTTTGGTGAAATTTAGGTACCCGAAAACACCAAAAGCCGTTTGTCTCCATGTCTGTTGAAACACAAAAGGATGAACAAGCGCCAAAAACAAGAAAAAGCATTGTAGAACTGAGAGAAAGAGAAAGAATGAGTGGAAATTGAGAAGTTGACCTTCAGAAGAAACATGACGAGAGGTACAATGGATAAGTGAAGTTCAAGTTTGAAGTGCAATGTTCCACGCTTCATTAGCTAAGCTTCGTGTATTGACGAAGCTCACGTTGTGTTCGTGTGCGTCGCAGGTTTAAGGAATTGGAGCAACCAACGACGTGGCAGGATCCTCACCGCTACTTTCAATACATTCCATTTCCAATTTTTTTTTGAGTAATTTTGTGGGTTTTTAAATTAGATCTTTTTATTTAAATATATAATTTAATTCCAGTAATTTATAGTTTTTTTATTTATAGTTTCTAACTGTAATAATTTTATTTTAGTTTTTAACTGTTTCAAACTTTTTTTTTCCATTAAAAAAATCGTTAAAAATAAAGTTATCATATATAAAGATAATCTACTGCCACGTTACAGTGACATCATAGATTGAAATCAACGTACGTTTTTGTTGTTGAAACAGAAATCCAAACACACCCTTAATTGTGTCACGAGAAAAAATTGTAAGAATAAAAAGTGGGGAAAAAAATACAAGATCAAAAGGAAAAAAAAAAAACATAATAAAAGCATTTTTCATTGAATTTTTTTTTTCTTAAAAATGTATATTCATTTATTGGCGTTGTTTCTGGGAATGCATATTTGGACATGACAATTGGAAAAAGAAGCATCTTATTAGAAAGACTAAATTTTTTTTCTAAGTATTTAAGTGTGATTTTCTTGATTCTTTTTGTTTTTTAATTTTAAAATATATCGTTATTTCTGTTTGTAATTATTTTTATGAATTTTTTTTAGTTTCTATTATTTTTTAATATTTTTTATTATAAAAAATAAATTTTTATATAATAATAAATATAAATTTTGTCATTATTTATATATTATTTATAATAAAATTTAAATTTATTATTATTTTATATGTTATTTGAAATTAATTTTTCATAAATACCATTTACAACAGTGATAAAAATTAAAATTTATTAAAAGTATCATAACTAAAATTAATATTATTTATAATAATAATTAAAACTAAAATTTATGTTTCATTAAAAATGATAAAAGAATTTAAAGAATTAATTATTAGTATAAAATATAATATAATAAAATTATTTTTCTTACTACTAGAATATAATTAATATAAAACATATTAAATGTTTATAAATTAATAATTATATATATATATATTAATGAGAAAAAATTAGATATAATTTAACTTCGATTTGAATTCACACTGTTCCGTTTATAATTTACTTGATTTTCACTTTGCTATCATATAATTATTATAATAATTAAATAAAAAATTATTGTTATAATTTTATAAATAATGATTTATAATTAATATAAATATTAAATTGTAACTTAATTTTTATGAGAAGGTTATAATTAATATAAATATCAAATTTTTATAAAATAATAATAATTAGATATTATTTTTTATTATATTATCACTTTTTAAAAATATATTTAATTTTTCTATTATTAATAACAAATTATTTTAACACTAATTTTGTCTATTATTAATAAAATTATTTTTTTTTAAAATATATTAATATATTATTATTATTATTTAATTATACTATATTGTATTATAAATAATTAGTATTTTTATATTAGTGATAAATTTATCATTATTAGTATAATGAATTAATTAATTTAATTTTCTGTTTATAAAAGGATTTTAATTTGATAAAATATTATCGATTGAAATAAAAAAAATAATATATAAGTATTTACAATATTAACATTATCCTTACAAACTCTATTACAATATGTAATAATTTTCATCCAACTAAATTATATAATTTCACGTATTTCATAATATAATTAAATTTTTCTTCTCAACATCATTAAAATTATTAATTAATTTTATTTGTAATACTATTTGCTCTTATATTATTGTAAAAAAAACACTAAAATAAGGATAAATAAAATCAATTATAATAAAATATATAATCTATATTCTCATCATCACATTCATTTAAGAATTCATACTCAATTTACTTCAACTATCATAATAAAGTATTTATTATCACACAATTATCATATTCAATCATTCATATCCATTTCATATCCACCTAAGAATACTAAATAAATTCTTCTAAAAAATTATATGAAATTTTTTACCTCTAGTACTAACACCTGTTTATGCTCTCTAGTTATCGGGTCATAGATTGAACCTAAGAGTTTTTTTCATCTCTAGATTATCTGGTCTATCTCAATTCTTGCAATCGCATATCAAGGTGATTCTTACATATAAATCAAAGAATTTATGACTTTGTCCTCCTAGTGATAAGTGTAGTTAAAACATCCATAAACTTTTCATCACATGATACCCTTATCTACATAACTAGGATACCATTGATGTGTGGATGATATTTCTAGAATTTTATATGTATACTAATCTATATCAAATAGTACCTCGTGACAACTACTTGACTCACACCCAAACAATACATAACAATTGTAACACCCTTAAATTTAGACATAAATTTTATTTGTGTGTTGGATTAAAATTAATAGAAATTATTATTATTATTATTATTATTAATTTAAAAAAAAAAAAGATGAGATTGAAAAAATAAAAAAATAAAAAAATATATATAAAAAATTAAAATAATAAAATATTAAAAACTTGTAGGGCAAGTTTCTTTTCCTTCTCTTCCCACGGCCACTTCTTCTTCTCTCTCCAATTTTCAATTTCTTCTTCACCTATACGCATCAAATTCTTCTTCTCCTTCGTTTTGTGAAAAAAAATTTCAAACTTCCAATCTTAGCTCATTTCCTCCATTTCTCCTTAAATCAAGGTAATTTTACAATTTAGATTCGAAGGTTAAAGTAATAATGGCTAAGTTTAGAATCTTTAACGGTAGATTTTATTGATTTTTGAAGGATTGAGTTAGAAAACTCAAAATTCTCTATTTTTGGATTGTTTGAAGAATTTCAAAGTAAGAAGAGTTAATTCCTTACTCTAATCTCCAATGTATGATGTTGTATGAGTTGATTGTTGCTTGAAATTGTTTAATGTTAGAAAAAAAAATTATTACTATTTGCACCGCCAAAGTGTTTTATTTATTTATTTTAAAATAACATTTGATTGTGAGAAACCTAGAGGGTAGAAAGAAACTTTGAAATATGAACAATAATATATTGTTTCAAGTTGAATTCCATGTGGATTAGTCACAGAGATACACTTGGGTGTAGTTCAGGAAAGTTCAATAATCTGGAAGAAATGAAGGGTGGTGAAGTGGCCCAGTCATCTAGGTGCACGGTGTGCTTGGGGACTGTCACAGGCCTCACACTTCTTTCCTAACTGAATCGCTGACTATGCTTTTTTGTCAAAGGGGCTTGTGCGCACACGTTGTATCCGTGTAGCGTAGTGCTAACCGGCAGCTATCCACACTGGGTGGTGAGGTTGGCAGCGTTTAGGGGGCCTAGAAATTGTGAGTTATGATGGGAATTAAAGACGAAGAGCATGACTATCTAGGATTTATATTATGTTAATATTAGCTCTTACTTGCATGTTTAGTGACTGTTGATTGATTGATTAAGTGACTGATTGACTGAGATTTTTATATTGATGAAATTGATTGAATTTATTCTACCTGTTTTATATTCTATTATCCTTTTGGTTCATTGTATACATTAAGATTGTGAATAGGAATAAACTCACCCTTATACCCAACATTTCAGGGCAAAACGATGACCACTCAATCCCGCAGAATTAGAGTAATTGACGTACAGTATAATTATAAATATAATGAGTTATTTAGAGAATACTAACAAGTAGGTTTTTATAAATATGTATTAACTCCTAGGTTAGACGGACCAGACTCAGTCATCACTGTGGATGCCCATGCATTGTATAGCGTGCCATTTTGTATGGAAGGTAATAGGAGAATCACCCACTTGTATAACTATGATATATATAGAGGTACTGTGCGACCCCCTAGACCCCTACGTTACCAGTTTCAGTTTCTTGATCATGATGCTACCGGGATGCCGACGAGGGTGACTGGAGGGAGGAACACGTCAGTGGAGGTCACAGCTGATGAGGGAGACATCTCGCTATCTGATCTCTCATCCGACGAGATGGAAGCCTTTAAGGCTTTATATGAAGCTCAGAATGAAGACCTCTCTCCATAGAGATAATAGATGTTTGGTAGTTTAATAGGAACTTGCTTGATGGGACTATAGATATGTGACACTTTTGTTTTAAATGTTTTACCCATCATTTTTGAGATGTAAATGTTATACTATGGTTCCTGGAACATATACTTATATGATATATATATATATATATAAAATGTATATATTATTGTAAATTATCATTTTCTTTTATTTTTTTCTTTTATATTTGTGCAGGTATAAAAATATTTACAATGTTATAATTTCAATTTCGAAAAAAAAAAATTTACGAAAATTTCACATATTCAAATAAGAATGTTTTCTAAATTATGAGCGTCACAACAATTTCTCCACACACATCAAAACTACACAATTCAATATCTCTAGCACACAGTACAAAACACTATCATTGTCTCACAACTTAGTACACAACTCATCTCAATTTCATTGGCACACAATCTAACACACAGTCCATTTCAATCATTGGCACACATACATATAATTCTCCACCGTTTTCATGTAACCAGCCACATCTCAAATAATTTTCATCACTCATCATAAAATCAATCTCCATTAATGTTCCACATTATTTCACAAACACATAATCTCAACAATTCATCATACAATAAATTTCATATCATGTTCCATAAAGTTTCATAATTATGTAAACTCAACAATTTATTATACAACATCTCATATCATCATTCACCATATTTCACATTTATATACATTTTCAAATTCAATTTAGAACATAAAATTATTTTCCAATAACAATAGTTTTACTATAAGTTTTTATTATAGATTTTAATCTAATGTTAAAGAAATTTTATAAGTTATTTTATTTTATTTTTTAATAATGGATATAATTGATATTAATTTTTTGTTATATTTGTATTCTATTTAAAGATTTTCAATATGAATAAAAATGTGGGAGCAATTTTCATTTTTAAAATGGATAGAATTTCTATAATTAGTATCGGATCATTATATGTTCTTAAAGGACTTGATAAGATTGATAGTTCTATCAAATCTTTAAACACTTATATTGAGAGTTGAAAATATATTATGATAACTCAATTTTAAAACTTCTAATTTTTTAAGGTATAAATTATTAATTATGGATTGTTAGGATGGAGGTTTTTCTTGATACAAGTGATTTTTAGGAGGTTGTTGAAGAGGATTATAAGGTTCATCTAGTACCAAAAAAATCCTATGTTTAATAAAATAAACTTTCATAAAGAAAGAAAATAATTAAAATTAAATGCAAAGTCTTGCTTATTTCTACTATTTCTCTAATAATCATTAATAGAATTGTGATTTTAAAGTCAAAAAATATCGTCTAGAATTTTTCTCAAACAAGAATATAAAAGAAATGAGAAAATAAAAGAGATACAAGTGTTGAATTTGATCAAGAAGTTTGAGATATAATGGATGAAGAAATAAAAAATAATGAAAGAATATTCTAACATAATTTTAAGTATTGTGAACAAGGTGAAGTTACTTGGATTAATTTTTCTCAAAATCAGGATAGTGTAAAAAATTTATTACAAGAAAAATTGAATTTACAAATGAAAAAAAAAATATTCCCAAAATGTATATTTATAAATAAATTTTCCACAAATGAAAATTTGTCAGCAATATCATTTTAGGTAAATTTTATCAACATGTTTTATTATCCATCGGTAATTGTCAATGAATGTGTATAGCTAATTACCAATAAACACAATTCTTTTAATAATTATTAATGGACACATCAACCTTAACAAATAATTTCTTTAGTAATTATTACCAAATAGTACTATTAGTAAATACAATTAACTTTAAAAATGAAATACAAAATTAACCAACGAATAAATCCACTAATAAGTCATTTACAAGATTAATAACCAATAAATTCATTGATAATTATCCAATATACAAACTTGTTTAATGTTTAACTTTAATTTGTTTCTACTAAAAATTTTATATATTATAATCCAATCATATTTAATATAATTTATGTACGATGTATTTCATTCATTCATAGATACTATTATCAAATAATTTATATACTGAATTATCAATCATAATATGATATTATTTTAAACTATATTCATAAAAGTTAAATTATATATAAAACATATAAATTGTATAAAATTTTTCACACTACATTAAAAATATTCAAAATATAAAAAAATTAAACTCAAGTCAAATAAAACAAGTGTATAAAAATTAATTGTTAACTATAATATCTAATAATTATTATAATTAAAGAATCATGATAGTCTTAGTTATCTTTTTTTTTTGTTATCTTTTTATCGTTATTCTTCATCTTGTTATTGGGAAGGTTGATGTTAATTTTATTGTTGTTGTTGTTTTTATTAAAGTAGAGTTTATGCATCAAGAGGCATGAACCACTACAAGGATATAATATGGTGATTAAGTTTCTTATTATTATCCTTTGTACAATAAATTTCTTTCTCATATGCAAGAAGTCATTGTCAAAGTTGATAAGTTCTTCATTGTTAATGTATGAGTAGGATATCTCCTTCTAATGTGTCAAGATGTCATTCACACCTTGATAAGCATGGACGAGCTCTCCAAACCTATAAATTCTTCCATTATTTCTCCAACTATTTCTACCCAACATCGAGACCTTATAATCTCATCTTACATAAGGTGAGTAGGAGTTGAATCATTGTAACTAGCATAGGAACCAACCTCTGACCTAACTTGAGATAGTATAATCTCAAATTCCTCTTGTGATTAAAATTGAGACATTAGTGAAATAAAAATATGAATAAAATATATGAAAAATAGTAAAAATGTCTCATTAACAAAAATAGAACATCGGAGCTTGTCTACCATATACTTGAACATAACAATACAAATTTAAACTTGTATAGATAATTATATTATTTATGTACATATCATACAAAGGGTGTGTTCATGCATTCTAATAGAGTTATCAGTATGTAGACTAACACCCTTTTTAAATATTCAATTTTTCTAAGCTTGTACTTATTTTGTTGTGATACATTAGAAACATATTTCATACATTATTCCCAATCCATTTTGGCACATCCTTAAACATCTCAAATAGCTTATGAAATAATATTTTAAAAAAATTCTTAATAGCACTTTCATGCTTTAACTTTACTACACCTCCCTTTATACGAACATAAATTTAATATAAAATTTATGAAAAAAATTAATAATGATATTATTAATAGAATTGATACATGTATAATATGTATAATATGTTATTACAAACAAAATAAAAGAGTTATCTTAAAATATTAAAAATATTGTTCCTTATCATTTTCAAGAATGACTTCCAAATCATCTAAGATCCTTAATAAACTTTGTGATAACTTTTGATATAATCTTAGATAAAACAAACCTAATTACAAAAAAAATCATAAAAATTTTTCGAAAAAACATAAGAAATTATATAACATATAGAAAAAAACTATTCAAATTTAAATATAAATATTAATCTCGACCATAAAATCCAATGATAAACCTTCAATACATCCATCTATATTACATATAATAAATTATAAAAAAATGTTTTATTACATTATAGTAAATCATAGAAAAATATTTTATTACATCAAATAATCCAAAAAGAAAATATTCCTCCAATTTAAAAAAAACAATTAAAATATTTTCTTTCATCCTATATATCACTTTCAATATTATAAAAGATGGAAAAATATTAATTTTAATGAAATAATTTAAAATATACACTGATAATAAGTTAATACAATAAGAATTAAAGTCTAATAATAAATAACAACTTCTCACACCATAAATTCTTTCCATTTCAACATATATCTACAACATTTGCAAATTTATAAAAACCCAAATTTTTTTAAACTTATCATATTTATATAAGCAAAGTTTAACTCATTTAAAAAAATGTAAACAAAGTTTGATATATACTTATTCGTGTAGTTTCAATTAGTACCGAATTGATGAACAATCCGATTTTAATATTGAAACTGTAACATCATTACAACAAAAAATTTAAATTTAACTTTACGGGATAAAAGATGACAATTAAAAATTTACATAAAAACATCAGTGACCTCCAAAATTTAGTGTGAATGATTATATAACTTTTTTAACACCCTATAAACCAACATGGCTTGAGAGATTGTGTAAATGGAAAGTGTAAATGTATTTCTCTTCCATGATGAGTAGTATATTGCATTCAGTTTTTTTTCAAAGCTATATTTTGCAGCAACTTGGAATTAATTTTAAGTAAAAGGCAGGAGAAACTGCCTTGCATAGGCAAAACCAACATAGTAGATATGCCCCTATTTCTTTTATAAACATATATGAAGCTCTTGCTCTTCAACTTAAGATCATATACATACAATGCACACCTCAAACAGATAATGTACATATACAGGATATACTCGATCAAATGACTAGCTCTAAATTTTATTGGTAAGATTCCTAAAAGACAAGATCATTTTACAAACATTTCCAGTAAAACAAATTAAAAGAAACAAAAATGAATGAATCTAATATCTAGTATTGGCAATGTGAGTGTTAGAAGTTGCAGCAGCTCGCAAAGATGCTACCTGAAATTCTGCAAGTTATTCTCCTTTACAACTCGTGAAGTATCCCTGCAAAAGAATGCGGAATAGGATATTTACATCTACATTAAGAGCATGTTTTTCAGAGATGTTCAACTATTCAAATAATATTGAGACCAAGACAAGTAATAGCTGATGCAATACCATATAGCAACGTAGTTATAAAAGTTATAGCAGTCAAAATATTTATGTAATAAGGGAGGCCTTGAAAAAATATGTGGACCCTATTGAAAATTTTGGAATGACACTTGGACCCATGTACCTTCTTGTTTAGGATTGTCCTTACCTTATTAACATTGACCATCGACCTGTATTAAGTTATCGTTGTTGGGATGTATAGGGTAACCAAACAATTAAATAACGCATTTGCAGATATATGTTATAGGAGGAAACAAATTCAAAACTAGAGGAAACAAAATCATAGTTTTGAATGATTAAATTTCTAGTAACTTTATAACCAAGTTTGTACAGGTTTAAATTGTGAGGATTGTACTCCAACCAATACTAAATTGAAATAAACAAATGAATCCAGAGAACAAAAAAAATGTTAAATATCAAGACTTTGAGAAATTGGTAGCCTAGAGTAATTATAAACCTTATTTTGCTCATGTTTATTGATGGATATCAATGCATTGTTTGGACACTTCTTAACATTTTAAGTGGTTAAATCCACCTAATTATTTTCATTGTTGTGCAGGATGAACATGAGCACAAAAAAGGAAAAAAAGTCACAAGAAAAACATGGATTTCTACTTCAAAGCACAGTTGTGCATAATTATGTATGGGCATGCTTCAAATCAGTACCCCACTTCGAAAAGATGCAGGATCATGCATAATTATACATGGCTGTGCAAGGATGTCAGCACTCCACTCAGGAAAAGAACTATGTTAGGTGATGTACGACTATACATACTCTAGAAACCCCTATCATATATGGACAAATGGCTCAAAGTATGGCCATGCATGCTTCCAAAAACAAGAGTTAAAGGACTATTATTGTTAGATTTCATCTCAAAATCAATTAGCATTAAGTGAAATTGTCCAACAAAACATCCTAAGAATTGAGACAAGTCATATAGAACTTTCCAACAATTAAAAATAAAAGAGAAAAGTGAGAGAGACAAGTCATATAGAACTTTCCAACAATTAAAAATAAAAGAGAAAAGTGAGAGAGGGGCATCTTTTGCTTTCTTTTCAAATTTAAATTTCCAAAAGCGTTAGCAAATGCCAATAAAAGATTGAAAGGACAAGGAAGAGCAAAAGAGCAAGACGGGTTAAATCTTGTAAAGAGTTTAATAAAGGTCAATTTGTATACATAGGGAGGTGCGCTACCCTCAGAACCGACCCTCTATGAATAACAATCCTAAGACTTCTTGCCTGTTAATCTCTTACACTAATAATATCACCTGCTCTTTTTAATTTGTTTTTCAGCAGAGTGAATGATAAACCCATTTCAAAATAGAATTCGCTTTGACTAGGATATACACTTGTCCTAATCAGCCTGGACTAGTAGTTCTGAAACCTTTAAAATGTGGTAGAAAATTTACCATGACATTCTCTCTTTGGTAGTTCATTATAGTCTAACTAAAGTTGATTTTTGCAAGGGTTATGATTCTCATCTTAGTTCAGTATAGTCTAACGGAGTTATTTTTTGCAAGGGTTATGATTCTCGTCAAGTGTGAAGGAATGAATTGGATGCAAATGATTCATTTGAAAATTCATGATATAAAAAGCAATTCACCTGTCCAGTTAAGCAGCTAATTCCAATTACTCAAATTTGTAATGACTTGTTCATTTTCGACCTCAGCATCCGTGAAAGTTAGGGCTCGCTGTAGCTTCTTATGAGAGAAGGCCTCAACCTCAATCATATATGTGGCCGTCACAGGCCTGTGATCGGACAGTTTGAGCTCTGCCCTTCTGTAACTCAACAACTTAATTCCTTTTCCAAAAGAAAGAATACGATCACACCTGAAAGGTGATTACAAACGTGCAAAATTCATCAGTGGAAAGACTTGTATCAGATACCACTAGTTCATAAACCATGAAATCAGGTTTAAGGACATAATGAAGTTCAAACATTTGACCCGATATAGTAAACAGTATATTCAATTTTAAGCGTAAATTTTTTAGAGGTCTCGAGTAAGACCCAATACATAAGTCTCCAAGTCCCTATGCAGATATTTGTTTAAACTTATGATTGACACAATTATAGTAAAATAGTAGTTCATGCCAAAACTAATTACTGAATAGAATTGCAAAAACCATAAATGATTATCACTATTAAAACATTGTTGCTGTGATGCTAGGTACATATACAAAAGACTCATCTATACCATGTAGATTATAAGTTCACGACACTATTCATAATTTTATATTCTGAACTCACTAGATCTTTGACATAAATTCCCTTGTATGAAAATCCAGTCCAAAAGATCCTTCCAATTATAGGGAAAAGAAAAGAATGGGAATGGAAGCGTTCATGAAACAAAAGATCAAAATTGTAATAAGGAACACTTGAGAAACAATAGTGTGTTTACAAAGTGTTAGAATATCTAAGAAAGATCTCATAACATCATTATTGCAGCTTAAGAATAACAAGTATCTTAGATGATAACTTAGGGTGATTTTGATTAATATCAAGGGACAATACATGCAGAAAAACACAGTAAAAGTAGCCGAGTCACAACAAAACATTGTTCTCTTTATTATTTGGTGGTTAATTCTCAACATAACAGCTTTGTTCACTTAGATGCTGTTTGATTGATACGCATAGATACTAAACAGAAAAAATGTCAATTTTTCTCGCCAACTTTTTAAATAAAATATTAGGGTTAAAAAAACTGATTAAATTTTGACCTTGGGAGTTGACAAGTTTGATGTCTTTTCGCTTATGAGGAAAACTCCAATCATTTAACTTGTTTCCTACACCACATACATGATCTAAAACACCTCATTTTGATTTTTAGGTGTGTTTTCAAAGCACATATGGTACATCAAGAATAAACACGACACAGAAAATTATTAATATTATATATTCCTAAGAAATTTGAAAACAGGCGAAAACAATGGTTTTTGTAATAGATAGATAAATATAAAGGCACAGGATTAGCAAACATTGAAGCAGAATCTCAGAATAAAGCATACCATGCTGGTGACCGCTTTCCAACCTTGGGATCCTCTCCGTAGTACTTATCTGAATTAACCTCATACTTATAAGTTGGTGGAAAGTTTAATATGCCTTCTGACCATCCTCCAAACACACCGTTCTCAAGTTCTCGCATGAGCTGTGATAATATGATGTGAATTTATTTTATTAAACAGCTAGATAATTTGATAGGGTCAAGAACTAAGTAGTTAAAACATTTGTATGGTTAGTTACAGTTATTAATAGTACTTCGTTATACTTCTGGGTTAGCTTAAATAGTAGATGGGAAATAGAGGGTGAGGCATAACAGTGGTAGAATCCGTTATAGTTATTAATACTATTTAGTTACACTTATGGTTAACTCAAATAGTAGAAGGGAAATGAAGGGAGGCATTCTCTATATTATAATTCAAGAAATGATCTTACCTAGCAGTAATAGTGACGGGTTAATTTAGTATGAAATGAAAAGAGAATAACATTTGAATGGCAGTAGAGGTTAGCATAAGTTTTTTACTATTACTCAACCGAACCAGGGATCAAAATATCTTTCCACGGAAACATTTTGAAAAAGAAAAAGAAAAAACTCTCTTATGTTGGCTTGAACCCAATCAGGTTAGAGAACATCAGATTTGACCTATTAATTGGACTCCAAAGAAGGCTCTTGTGCACAAAATACAAAATGTAGGAGTTGTTATAATACCTGATCTTTCTCAACCAATTTTGACCACTGCTTTTTTGAGACAAGAGCTTTTGTTTCCTCGTTTGATAAGTTGATACGATAATTCAGATCACCCAACCAAATTATTCTTCTGCAGATAAATTGAATTTCTGAAGCCGTTATAAACCACAGAACATTTAAGGAATACCAAATTATTCTTCTGCGGATAAATTGAATTAATTAAGCTGTTATAAACAACAGAACATTTAAGGAAAAAATTACTACGGTGACTAAACATAAACAGAAGCTTAAAATGCTCCAACCAAGCGAATGGAACATGAGTGATCTGATAAGCACCCAAACATGGAGAACCGTCCATTTAAAGATAGCTGTCAAGGGGGGACATCCCAGTCAGTTAAGTACTCCATCATGCATCTCATACTACTCAATATGGAACTTAGGAACACCATACTGCTCAAGTCCTTATCATGGTCAAACTACCTCATTTACTATATCATGGCTTTCAATTCTTTTCAGCCACATTTAAACACAAATGCTTGCCTGCAACTTAGTGTGTGTCCAGTTTTCCATTTTGGAAAACCTCAAACCATGGTTTCAAGGTTTCAAATTGGAAAACCTAACCAAAGAAGTAGTCAATAAATCAGGCCCGTGTATGTTAAACTAGACAAAATAGCAAATGTTCTCCAAATGCATCATAACTGATCATTTTCTTCTTCATTTCTTTATGCAAATCTTTCCTTCCCAATATTTATATAACCTATATATTTGAATACATACCAAAATATTCATAGTCAAGTATATATATGGGTGTTGGAAGTATGAAATGTCTGTGTTCAAGTGCATACTTTAGCAGGTTTGTTCATGTTCCAATAGTCAATTATAAATATAGGTTACATATACAGGGAGCCTACTGTACGAGTTTCTTTGATACGAGAGACAACTACCAGATAATTCTTCAATATTTTCCTTGTATTCTAATTTTACAAATGTTAGCAACCGTCTCATACCATGGCAATCTCCATTTCCCTGTATAAACAGTAATTTTTGGTCTACCATAATTACAAGTGATATAGAAAGGTGATATAATATAACCATAGAAATAGCACAGCAAATAATTAAACTAAAACATGAAGAAACCAAGGGTATTACACAAGTAAAAGTGGAAAAATGTACAACAGCTCAACTAATAGAGTGAAATAACAATTTAGTTTTGTCATGGTATATTAAAAATTACACTCACTCATGATCAAGGATTCTTCTGGGAAGCCCTATATAAGAAAGTGAACGGAATTGGGTTCTACGAAGTATTTCATGAACATCAGCATTCCTTTTAAGTTCATCTCCTTCCTTTTCACCTGATGTAAGGTGGGTACATATGAAACAAAACATAGTCTGATGTATCGACATGCTGATAGATACTGATCCCTGGAAAATTGGAAAAATTTTATACTCTGGTGCAATATTAATCAGATGGTCATTCTACATAATATTAAATATCAACAAGAGAACAATTAACACAAAAGATCATTCAAAACTTATGAAGCTATATGGGTTTGGGAAGGGCTATTCTCCTTTTCTTTCCAGAACTCTAATCAACATATGATTAATTCAAAGATAAAGAGGAGATTGACTTTTGTGTGATTCAAAAAAAAATATATATCATGACTAAAAAAGCATGAAGATGGGCAAGATATGTAATGACTTGTGAGATAAAAATCATAGAGTAAGAGAAGCAGAAACATGATAACACGATCAGCAGGCAGTGAGCAATATCAGCAAGCAAGAGGAATGCAAAAGGTAGGGGGAAGGGGTAAAGTAACATGCACAAAGTTGATCTTATGCGGAACTATAAAACAGAACTAGAGTATTTTGGTCCTTGATAGATAGGAAGCAAATACAAGAGCCTAATATCATTAGGATAATACAAGAAAATGTATAATACACATGAAAAGGGAAAATTAGAGATGAATTATCATATGATAATATGAAAATATAATGACAAAAAATATACAATTTCAACCATTGGAACAAAATACTTAAGAAAGGGTATAGACCTTGTTACCAATATAGCCCATAATACCAACGCCAACACTTGAAACCTTTAAATTGTGAATATGTTTACGCAAGCTCCGACGAACCCATACAGTGATGAAAATCCCAACCATTTGCTTGCTAACAATCCTTACATATGATGACCTTCTTTTTCGCTTTATCAAAGCTTCAAGGTCAATTTCGGGAATCAATCCTGTTCCCGGTATTTCATGCATAATTGACTTGAAAGAGTTATATGTTTTGAACGACTTAGATGATTTAAGGGATTTGAATGATTTAAAAGAAGTTGGTCTATCCAAAACTCTCTGAGATAGCAGATGTAGTGGAGGGTCCGGCCAGCTCAAACCAATCCTTTCAGACCCACTAAGCATTCGGGTCAGTTTAGTGGCCTGTTGGGAAAATGATGTGTCCATGTTTTCTGACAATCCTTGTCGCCTATCAAACATCCTTGGAAAAGAAAACTGTCTCTCTAAATCACTTTTAACTGGCAAACTGGAGATTGCAATATCAGCAGCGTCAGAAGCTAATAAATTTGTACTCTCAGTTTCACGCATGTTTGTTCCATCAGCATCTCCATGACAAATATTGTTGTCTACATCCAAAGGATGGACTTCCTCACCAATGTCACTATCACTTTCAAGTAATATTTCTTCTTCTATATTAGGCACATCATCTGATGGCTTAAATTTTGATGCAGAGGGAGGGTCACTAAAGGACTTTATTTTCGGTAAATCAGGTCGAACTCTATTCAGTGTGTCTCGAATAATATTCTCCCATATCGGAACAGGACTAGTATCTTCAGCACCAAAAATATTACCAGGGTTTAAGGGTACTATCTCTTGAAGACTGCAAGTGTGAAGATTTATTTTAGTAAAACAAATGGGATAAGCCTTAAAAGCACGAAGAAGCAATTAAGTAGAAAATATTCTAAAAATGATTACAAAATGGCATCAGGTGTATTCAGGAGTACGTAAAATATTGGTAGTGGAGAAAAGAGAAACTTATGACTAAAACTGTCACCAAAAATTCATTCAAAAATAACCAGCTCAACAAGTAAAAGTATTTGGTGACACTCATCATTATGTACTTCAAAAAGTATTTTCAGTAACAATCGGTGAAGAACTTACCCAAGGACATAGATGTCAGCTGGTTCATTGACACCAAGCCAATCATCAATATCAAGGTCATCAGGTGGAAGTTTTCCTCCAACATTCCATGTCCCAACACATACCCTAGGAGGCAAATAAACACCAGAATTCAGATATAAGTGGCTTCAGCAATAACACCAACTAAACTGTGTTTTTCACACTTTCAAACAATTGCACCTATTGTTCATTTTTTGTTGCTAAATAAACATGAGAATAGTGCCTCACCTCAACTCCTTATAGTTTATATACTGAGATCTAAAAGTTGATGACTTTTGCCTCCTTATTATCGTCGGAAGAAATTCTGCAATTTAATAGAGAAAATTTAGGCTAATAAAATTGGCAATAAAGAAATGCAATACACAAAACATTCACGGAAGAGGTGAAAAATCATAAACTACTAAAATTAGAAATTAGAACTGGATTCAAGATGCTATTGATTCCAATGGCATGCTACAAATTTTTAGTGATACGTAGCTTTAGGGAAAAAAAAGACTTCATGACAAGAATAGTTTTATAAAGTGTCTTATAACAGCCGAAAGAGTGTTGGACAAAAATAAATAAAGCTTTGCAATGCACAGAGGATATATAAGAGCTTCTTATACACAAAAAAAGTCACCTGTAGATTCAGATGGAGTTTCATCTTCATCACCTCTGTTGTCTGCAAACCGCGAGTGTCTTCCCCACTCTACATAACACATCAAATTCAAAGTGAGACTTCAACGGCCAAAAGACAAAAAGAGAGAGATTATCAAACACGGACTATAAAACTCTGAAACAATGCCAAATTCAGACTTCTTCCCCACTCTACATGACACACCAAACTCAAAGTAAGATTCAACAAGCAAAAGACAAAAAAAATCATCAAACACTCCCTATAACACCCAGAAACAACCTCAATTCGAACATTTTTCCAGATCATTCGACAATTAACACACCGACCCCATTGATTGCAATGCTCAACTTTCCTAATTCTAATCAAATCAACAAAATGCACAGTAACCACCACCCCCACATCCAGACGAAAAAAAAAACACACACACACACACACTCAAAATGGCAACAAAATCTCTGTTGTATAAACTCACCTTCATTGTCTGAACCACTTTCAGAATCATCATCATCATCATCATCATCATCATCATCAGGGTCAGCACTGTAATCAGAATCATAGCCCCTCATGTTAAGCCACTTACGCATGACCACCTTTGCCCAAAAGAGCTGTATGCAGGACCAACCGAAACAACATATTTCAGCCCAAGTCCTCTGCAATTTGCCTCAGTTTCCCAAAATCAACAAAACCCCACAACACCAACAACCACAACCACCACACACCAAACAAAGAAGCCATCTCAAAGGAGAGAGCGAGAGAGAGGAGAGAAAACAGTACCTGTTGTTGGTGTGGTGACCTATCATTCTGCCTCATCACTGTTGAAAATGGGTACCAAAATATAACTAACCAGAATGAGAAAAATGAAGAAGGGTAAGAGAGAAGATTGTTGGGTTGTGCCTATAGACATACACAGTTAGGTAACAAAGGAATTGCAGTTGGAGCTGAAAAAAATTGGCTCCTTTTTTGCTGCAAGGTTCTGGGGCTTTGACTGTACAATTTAATTGGGTTAATTAGAGAATTTTTAGGGGTTTGTTGAGAGAAAGACAACAATTTACAACTTTAATCAAATAAATAAATAAAGGGCAATGGAGTATGACAGAATTTTTAGCAAAAACATGGTTATCAACAACATTTGACATGGTTTTATAAGACGGCAACTAGTGGTCCATGATAATCCTGACTCACGACAGACCGGTAGATTATTCAACATTCATCATTCAACATTATACTTTTTATAGAACTTTTTTTATCTTTCTTAAACGCTGTCTTTATTTTATTTTTCACATTATCTCAAAATTTCGTCAAAGATGAATTGATTTCAATTGAAAAATAAGTAAAGATAGAGAACATTATTTTTGTAAAGAATCGAAGTCAGATAATGTTTGGATACTTTTCACATATCATATAAAGACTAACCTAAAGCACCAATCTATCAGATATTAAGTCTGAGAATAAAGTATAAAGTATATAAGAAATTCCAATTAAAATTTACATTATATATACATTAAAATCATAAATCTAAATATCTTTTTTCCCTCAAATTTAAAATGATTTTTAATTCTTTTATTTCAAAATAGTTAATTTTTTAAGCCTATATTGTAATATTTGTAGTCCCTTTTAAGGATTGAAAATAGGGTATTTCTAAATTAGTAAACTTGTGGTGGTGAACACCATCAAGCAATTTGTTTTTTAATACAACTAGAGGAAAGAAAAACACCTCTCAAGCTTAACTTTATTTATTTACTTTTTATTATAATATAAGTGTTTGTGTGTAGAAGAGGAGCCACAAATTAGTCTTGTTTTAAACTCTGTTCATACTCTAATACTTGTCCTTTTACCAGTTCTAAAGTTATGTTGTTGCAGAGAAGCATCAAAACCCAACTAACATAAACAAAGAAGAGGTTATTAGAATATAAGAAGAAAACAAATAATGGGGATTTGGACGGTGTTGAACCCATCTTTTCAATATCACTAAACTATGTGTGCAAGAAGCACCTATGCTCACTACTATTGGTTCCAATTTTAAAGGATATGTATATAACTATCATCTTGTTTAAAATAAGCATAATATAAAATGGTTTATGTCAATGTCAAAAGTAATAAGCATGGTTATAAGGTGAGCAAAATCAGCTTAAACAAAAGGCCAATCAGTAGTATAATGCATAGGTGGAAAGGACACTAAGGAACTAACAATGCATTACTGAAATGTTTTTAGAATCTAATTGGTTACACAAAAGTATGCGATTTGGTAAACTAATTATTCTTAATTTATTGTTGAATTATATTAACTAATATTTTCTTTTTTTTTTTCTTTTTTATAGCGGCTCGCAGTAGATTAAAAAACTGAATTTTTGTAAGAAAAATAAACAATTTTAATTTTTATGAAAAATTTGATTATAAATTGATTATACATATGGATCTGGTTATAATAGTTTTACATAGATAATAATAAAAAAAATAAATCTTTATAGTTTTATATTTCTGGATAGTTTAATAAAAATTTTATAGATTCAATAATTTTATTAAAATAGAGATTTTATACATTCAATCATTTTATTAAAATAATTTTATTAAGATAAATATATTATATAAATTTATTTTATTTTTATAAATTATTTTATGAAGTGAAATTTGTATTCACATAATATATTCTAATATTAAAAAAAAATTATAAAATAAGTTTGTGAATAATATTTAAAATTAATAAAAAATATAATTTTTTCTACAAATTTTTTATCATCATCGTAAATTTGTAAATAAAAAATTAATATAAAAAGTTATTTTCTATAAAAAAATTTATGAAAAAAATTTCATAAAAAAATTTGTCCTAAATAAATTTATAAAAAAATTTTATAAAAATAAATTCGTAAAAAATATTTAAAATAATTAATTTTAAAAAAATCGTAAAAAATATTTTATAAATAAATAAATTTATTCTTATAATATAATTTTACATAATTTTTCAAATGACGAAGGATGTGAATGTATCATTTATTTTCTTTATAATAGATCTACATATCTAAAAAAATTATGCTAATCACATGCAAAGGCAATCCATGGACCACAGCTTTAAGAGAAAATTTGCAACACGGAATTGAAGAAAGCATGGGGAAAGATGGATTGAGTCATTGTTGAAGATGATCACATCAAATTATCAAAAAAGAGGGTCACTCTAAAATACACTTTTATTTATTTAATCGAAGAAATTTAATAAATTTATGTTGTGGGGATACACCATGAACACAACTATACCTCCTAGACATTGCACATTACTTTTGTTTTCTCTTATTATCGTTTCTCCTTTTGGAATGAATATGGTCATTTTCACTCAATATGAAGAATGACAAAACTATGTTTTATTGTGTCAATAATCACAAAACACTATGTCATGTATAGATATAATCATGGCTCAAGTGGTGAATACTAAATTGTGAACAATACATGATTGCATCTAAATTCTTTAAACAAATCAATAAAACCTATTTATTGTATTTTATTTTCTATAATTATTAATTATATATGCATTTGCAATTTGTTTATCTACTATTATTTTGAATAATTGAGATTTGATTCTTGTCTAGGATATAAATTTGGAAACCTATAATTGTTTTGAAACAAGTCATAATTTTATCATATTCTTGACACATTCTTTTACATACATTTTATCACCAATGATTGAAAATTTGTAGACACATTAAATAACTTATTCTTAAATTTGAATCACAGTTTTTAAGGTTTCTTTATTAAGCAAGTTGCAATATTAGAGGATAACTTTCACATTTTAGCTAGCTTTTTTTTTTTCCTCAAAATATATATATTATATTAAGATCATATTTCAAATAAACAATGTAACTAGGTCCAATTTTTTTCTCAACTGCCCATAACACAATAATGATATTCTCATTATAAAATAATGAGAAAAAGTTTGATTATATTTATTATGATCATAATTAAATCTGTCTTTAGTGTCCCATTCATTAGTTCTTCATATCTAAAATTTTGACAAATTCTATAATTGCCGACAAAACATGTAACAGATTCAATCTATGCATAATTAACACCAAAAGGTGGCACTGAATTAAACCACCAACACAGATGCATGCATGTGATTATGTGAATGTTGGTTCTGCAACAATCATTGAATTAAAATTTAAATGAGTGAAATAGAAAGTCCTTAGTATAATTTTTCTTTAATTTCAATTAATCTAGCCTTGATGTCTTTAATTAAGAAAGAACATGCATAGTTAAAGAAAATGAAGCCACCCAGAGTTGTTCTTTTTAAGAAAAAAGAATGTTTTATTAAGAACATTAGAAGAAGTAAAACACGAACCAAAGCCATAATTTGTGTTTATTACTATAAAAGCAGCATTTGGTTGATATTAAAGGATTATTCATTAGTGTGATTGTTTTATTCTCAATTTACAATTTAATGATTTATCTATTTATATATATATATATTTAAAAAAATAAAAAATAATCTTCCATAAAATAAAATTATTTATCTATAAAATATTTTTACAAATTTATTTTATAAAAAAAATTAATTATCCATTAAATAATTTTTATACATTTATATTTATAAAAAAAATTTATAAATTTATTTATAAAAAAATTTAACTTTTTATTAATTTTTTTTTTAAAAAAATTTATAAATTTATTTGTGTAAAAAATAATTTTTTACTAACTTATTTATATATAATAATAAAATATTTATAAAAAAATTATATTTTTCACTTATTTTAAACATTATCTACAAATTTATTTTATAAAAAGAATATAAATTTTTTTTCATAACAAAAGAATGAAATTTATTTAAAGAATTATTTTTTCCTAATAGATGTTTTCTCAAACACAAAAAGCTAAAACCCTAACCTTGATCACATATTTGAAAAACATTAAAAAACAAAAGTATGTATGGATCATGTCACTCCATTAATACCCTAATGCCCTTTCTATTAATGGGTATGATAGAATTCCAAAATGCACCATTAAAAAAAGGAGCATTAGTTTTGTTTCATAGTTTCATAGCTTGTGGGGAAATTATATGCATCACATGCAACATGGGGCCACATAATGGAGGTTTCTAGCAAACCAACAACTCAGAAACATGCATGATCATAGATGATTCACAAAATGCTTCTTATTGGAATGTAATGAACAAGCAACAATGGTGAGTGTTTCCTTTAACTCTTTGTCGCAGCACATGCATGAGAGAACCAAGTTATGCATGTTCCCTTCCTTTGTCACATCTATGGAATTTTCCAATTTTTCAACTTTTTCCCACTTTTTCCCACTCCTTTTTCTTCTTCATGTTAATTAAGAATCTTCTTCTTTTTAAACTTTTCCCCTTTCCATGATCAAAAGTTTGGAAAAGAATCAATTATGTTTTCCCAAAATGGTATTTAAATTAAAACAAAAAAAGTGTTAAAAAGTCTACCTTGAAAATTAATGTTCATGTGGGTGTGTGGGTGAGATTTTGTGCAATGTTCCCACCTCCTTAATTTCATATAAAAGACATCCTTCATAGGATATGGACCAAAAGTTTATAGAGATCTAACATTTAGATACATACGAGGCAAATTCAAGATATGTTCCTCGTTTGGTGTGAAGGAAAAAATTTATTAGCTATGGTGGTTCCTTCTAAATATAATATTAATTCTAACTATAGACAACAAAAAAGATTAATACTTTATGATATAATAATATACCAAACAAAGACTATTGATGGAAAAGTTGACTTCTCTATCTCTCCTCCAACGTAAGATATATATTATCTATGATGTTATATAAATGTTTTAATCAGTGCTTAATAATTAGTTAGAGAATTAAAAAAAAAAGTTTACTAAAATGTTATTAACTTTTAATATGATTTTGAAAAAAATATATATATTGATTCTTGAACCAGTAAATTTTCTATTGGATTTAAAACTAATAATATGCTTAGATCACCTGTTAATTAAGAAATTAATAATAGATTTTTTTTATTAAAAGTTACATTACAAATGTATTAATAATCATTATACAAAATGTTAGTTATCCTGACTAATTACATCAGATTTTGTCTTAAAAAATGTATTAGACTTTTTTTAGATATACAGGAAATATTAATTCTTAATTTATGTAATTTAAATTACCTAAGATGAAAATTTTCAATCACTTTTATTTTGAAGAAAATGTTTTTTTTTTATATTTAAAGTTTGATTTTATAGATGCATGCATATATTAACTCTTGAGTTAAAAGTATGAAATGGATCCTTTAAATAAGAAAACTATTCTTGTAAGTTATGAAATAGTAACCATATTATTTAATCTTTTCTTTTTCATGAATTACTAACTCGTTTAATTAACGAGTTCTCTACCCTAAACCTAATTAGCTACGAAGAAACAAGTGTCAAAATATTTTAATTTACGAAAAAATTAAAATTAAAGAGAACAAACCGTGAAGAGTTTTATTACCTAAAACAACAAATGCCACTACGATTATAAAAGGAAACTTAGTTCAATACTTTATTACTCTCACTCAATATATACCCAAATTCATAGTTTTTGGTATTATGTTAGGATCAATTTATGATTAACACCTTTTTCTTGTTCTTCTTTCTCTTTTTCTTTTAAGGAAATTTCCCTTCTCTATTTACCCTAAACAAAGGTAACTTAATAAAAATAATTAATTTGATTGATGCTTAATGCTTAAGGAAGCATATATTCTACTCCTCTAGAAAAATAAAAATTTGCTTAAATAAAATTTTCATAAACATTTATAAAAAAATATAACAACATAAAATGAAATAAATCTCTATAACAATTAAAATCAATTTATACATTTCAATTTTAATGGAAGTTTTTTCATTTAACAAAAGAAAGTTAAGAAAAATCTTATTTTCTTTCTCTCTCTTATTGATTATTAAGAAATTTACCAGAACAACCTAAGTCTAGTTCTTTTCTAGGTTTCATTCTAACCTCATTATTATTCATGGCTACTCTACCAAGTCCATTCGATGAACCATGAAGAATGAAACTTTTAGAAAACATTAACAAAACACAGCAAAGAAGAATATGGACCAATGAACAATGATGATAAAGAAAAAGGAGAAAGAAAAACATACCTCTCTAGCTTGAAAAAGTATTAAAAGAAGAAGGTGGAGGTGTGTATATATATATGATATCTAATATTTCTTGTGGTGTGAAGTGAAGCCTTCAAAGTATGATGTGATATGGTGGTTATATTGTTGAAGCAAAGCATGCATTCTAGAGAAGAAGCTGAAGCATGAAAATGACAGTTCTTCCTCTTTCTTTTCTGAAGCTTTTTCTGTGAGAAATTGATGGTTGGTATTATAATATCAGAAGATGTATATATAGTAGTGGGAGGAGGAGGCATCTTTATGTATTTTGCATCTGAATTATTTATCTGCCTCAACGTGTCGAGGCACGTGGCTTTGGTGTGCTATGTGTCAAAGAGGGTCTGATTTAGTTTGTAAAATTACCAACTAGTGTGTACATAAATAAATATATAAATAAAGTAAACGGTGTGTTTCTGGATGTGTTGTAATTCACAATGAAGAACTTCTCTTAATAAAGACAAATACTATTTAATGAGCTTCACCTCTTTCCATTTTCTCTGAGTTTTTCTTTTTTTACTTTATATAATCCTAAATTATTATTATTTTAATTAGAAATATAATATAAATTAGAAATTAAATTAAATTAATATATAAAATAATATAAATCTTATTATTAGTAAATTTATTAAGCTTATTAGATCAGTTATCGGTTTATTATTGAATTACTTTTATATATATATATATATTCGAATTTAGATAATTCTATTTATTACTTAAAACATTAAAATTAAGGGTTTGTGTGTCTTTCTCATTTATATGCTATTCAACTTTTCCATTTCTATTCAATATGGTATTTCAACTTACCTTGAATTCTAACACATCTATGTTAGGAAGACTTTCGATACATGGATCCACCTTGACTTGAGATCCCTCATAAACTTCTTCGTGGGCCGGACGAACAGACTTTGATACCACTGTTAGATATCTAGAGGGGGATTAACCACGAGGAGATTTTAACCAATAGGGATAAACCATAATTATATAAGTGAATACGACTCTGCTTTTTACCCAAAATCTTAAGGTTAAAGATTTGTGTGTCTTTCTCACTTATATGATATTTAACTTTCCTATTTTTACTCAATATGAGATTTCAACTTACTTTGAATTCCAACACATAATCATAATTATATTAACAAATTATCCTATTTTGTGTCTTGTTTATTAGTTGAGATTTTAATACATTAATGTTGATTGAACTAATAAGAAAGAATAATATTTATGTTAAATATTGATTTGGCAGAATAAGTCAAGTTGTGTTAAGAAAAGGAATTTTGATTGGTCTATTTTGTTAATAAGTAAAATATATGTCTAAATTGATAGGTTCATTGGTATTGTGGTGAACTTATTCTTGACCTACTTTTGACTTATGTTGATATATATTTTTCTTGTTGAAATACTTAAAACTACGACATAAAGAATAATGTTTCTAGTTTTTTTTGTTGAATAATGATTTTCATGTAAAAGCTTGTAATATGAGAATCTCATCAAAATCAATCATCGACTCTAATATTATTGATTGAGTAATAAAAATGAAACAAATATGATATTAGATTTATAACCTAATATGAGACTCCAATTATTAGATAGACTTCAACTAATTTTATTATTTTAGTGGATAAACTTAATCATAGATTTTTTTAATTTTTTTTACTAGTGACAAAACAACTTGATCAATGTTTTTTTAGTTTCGTGGTAAAATCAATTTGAGTGTCCAAAATCAATTACAGTTGAACCATATATAAATACCTTCACCATCAAATTGAAATCAATTCTAAGAACTGAATTTTAATTTTTCTTAATATATCATATGTTTTTATCACTAAGGCTCTTACGAGTTAATAATAATTTATTTGCACACCCCGGACCATTTTATTACACTGGTTTAAGCACAAGCTTTATGCACACGTTATACTTAAAAGCATTATATATATATATATATATATATATATATATTTTAACTAATTTTTAAAATTTTACTTCAGAATAATTTTATAGCATTAAAAAGTATGTACAACTAATAGAGTTATAATCAATTTCTCGGTAAAAATATATTAAATTAATGTTTTAATTACTTAGAAATATATATTAAATTTTCTTTTAATTTTTAATATATTGAGATTTTTTATTTAATGTATTTTTTATCTATTTAATTAATTATTTAATACGTATATATTGTGCTATGATTTATTTATATTTTTTAATTTGTGTCCTTTTTTTTTCCAACTTTTTATTTGATATATTTACTTATGTGGTTTTTAATTTTTTATTAAGGAAATGAAAATACATTTTTATCTTTATCTTTTTAAGTTTGGTTTCTTATATTTTTTTTATTTTATTGCTTTTTTTAATTATATTTAATTCCTATAATTAAGTTATATTATTTTTAATCATTTGACTGTTAACTTTTCATATTATTATTTACATTTTTTTCATATTATTTTGTTCTTTGTTTATATAATTTTTAATTTTTAATAAATTTATTAATTTTAAATCTTGATTTTCATAAAAATTTTGTTTTTTTTTTATGGGAGTAGATAAAATGGAATAGATCAATCGGTATTATTATCACTAATATTCATTGGGTTGTAGTTTATATGATGTGATTGTTTTTGTTATGTATTGTATTATTTTTCTTAATTTTTTAATTTTTATTGAGACTAAATATATTTATATTCCTGCAATTCTTATTGTGTAATTATGAAAGTTCTAAAAGTTACTCCTCCAATTACTTAAGGGATAATTTTGAGAAAAAAAAAACGTGAAGAGTATAAGAAAACAAATGTTTTACTTTTAAAGTATTGAGTTATTTTAAAAAATTGGTCTAATAGAAGAATTGGAGAAATATAAATGTAAGAGCGGTATAAAAGTATATATTTATAAAAAAATTTTATGGGTCAATTATATAATATAATATATTTTTAAATGTAGTGTATTTTCTAATGTTGGATGATAAAGTATTTTTTTTTGAAATAATGTAAATTTGAATCTATTGAAATACACTTACTAAATATATATGATTATCTATTTAGTTGTGTTGAGTATGAGAGAGTTTTGGAGGTAAATAAACTGTAAAATCTTGATTTTAAATTAATTAGTAGAATTAATTTAACTAAGAATATGTGTAATGTGTATTTAAGTGAAAAAGATAAAGTTTAAGAGTGTATTATTGTGGTATAATATGTTTCACTTTGATATATAGATAATTATAACTACCAAGATTATATGAGTATACTTGCTCATTGATTAAAATTGGAAAGATAATAATTTTTTTTTTAATTTACATAATAGACACACTAGGTTAGAATTAGGTTAGAATTAAGAGAAACCCACAGAATATTCATAATCTTTATTTAACATTAGTGATTGAATATTAAATAAGTATAGAAATTATTTTTTTTTCTGAAATTGTGCAAACTCTCATTTATACTCGTTATTAACTTAAATGAATATAATCAAGTTAGTTTTGAATTTGTTATAATAATTATTTATGCAAAATTTAATTATTTAATGTTACTTGTTGATTTTTTTTATTATATACAAAATAAGTAGAGCAATAATAAATATTTTTTATGCATTATTATTATATACCTATTTTAACTAATTGAGTAAACAAATGTTATAGTTTTTTTTGGAAGTGTTTAATGGTTGTTTTTTATCCTTTAATTAAGATTATAATTGGGTAGTGATATGAACTATTTTTTGTTTTTTTTAATGATTTTTTATTTTTTTTAATTATTCATATTACGTGAGAGAATTTCTGAATAAAGATGTTATTTTATGATTGTTTAATTTTTAATTATTTTTATAGATAATCTGTAAATTAGTCATTAACAAAAAAACAAATGATATATTATTATTTTTTAAAATAGATTTTTAATATTTTATAGATAAGTAATAACTTTTTTAGTTTTTAATTAATTCAAAAATAGTCTATTAATCCATTGACTTAACTTAATATCATAGTAGATTAAAAATTATGATATATTTTAAAATATATATTAGACTAGATCATTAAAAAATATTTACTTAATTCATAAAATCAGAATATGTGTTGAGATTTTTATCCTTGAAACAAATCATGCAAGTAATAAAGTAAGAAAAATGATCTTCACATATATTTACATCGCAACTGGAGATTAAAGTATAACTTATAAACTGCTAATATTCAGAATTGAAAATAATAAATTTAAAAGACAAGTGCATGAAAATAACAAAAAAAAAAAATACGAATTTTTGGTTGAGATTTTTGTGGAACACTTGCTGAGTGAAAAAAATTATATTATAAATCGATTGAATTAAATTATTAGTATTTAACGAATTAGTCAAATTATTAGTATTTAATTTTATTAAATTTTTTTAAAAGTGGAATGACTCTTTACATCTATTTAATAATAAAGATTATATTATTATTAATCCACAATTTTTTCCAAATTTTAATCTCTTAATTAAAGAAATTAAATTTATTAATTTCAATAAAAATAACATTATTTATTTATAAAATAATTTTTATAAAAAAATTAATTATTTATAAAATATTTTTTACAGATTTATTTTTATAAAATTTTTTCATAAATTTATCTATAATTTTTTTTTATAAATTTATCTATAAATTTTTTTTATTAATTTATTTATAAGAAAATTTTCGTTTATAGAAGTTTTTTTATAAATTTATCATTGAAATTTTTTTCATAAAATTATAAATATAAAATATAAAATAATAAAATTATTAATAATAAATAAAATTATTTTATTTTTAATTATTTTTATTATTTTTCTCTTACCCTAAATAATCTTTTTTTTTTCTTTTTAATTTTTTTAGTTTTTTTTTTACTTCCTCAAATTCCTCTTTAACAAAAACAATAACAAAAACAAAGCTAGGTTTCTAATTCAAAGAAATTTCTATTAACATAAAAATTTAAATTATACATAATAAACATAATTTTCGTGAGAGATTTTTCATTAGTCACATTAATAAAATTAAGCTAAATCAGTCTTTTGATCCTTTATCTTGAATGGTACTATCTTTTGAAGTCTTAGTTGTTGAGATGCTCTTCATTCTAGTGTGCTTCATGAGGCTGAAAAGCTATTAAGGTTTTGGGTATCCAATATTGAAAGGCAAATAGTGAACCTATTTTTCGAAATGTGATATCCAATATTCCTCAATCAATTTTAAGATTTATAAAACTCTCATGTATGAAAGTTAAGTTAGTAAAAAAAAGATTTTTAATTTTTTATGACATTTAAAAACTATCACTATTTAATTATACACATATAATACTTGTAGACAATTAAATATTATTTCGTCATGAATTTAATTGTTTTAAATTTATAAATAACATTAATTTTAAATTGGTAGAACGAAGAGAGTTTAGGATAATTATCAAAACAAGAAATGCACAAGTAAAATTATCATTAACTTTAAGGGTAATATAATTATCCCTTGAGTAAATTATATTGAAACACTAGTTTTTATTAAACTATTTTTTTAATATTTACAATTAAAATTAATATTCCAATGTAAAAGAACTATTATCACAATATTTTTCAAATAATTAAAGAAATAAAAAAAAATATTATTTACCTTCACCAATAAATAAGATAAATGGAAGTATAATTTACTCTTATCCTTAACAATATAACATGCATTTGTGACTCGAACATCATATGAACTGAAGGAAGAGAGAATGAAGCAAATGGTGGAAGATGATACACCGACGTGCCACGCAACTTAGAAGTGAACCCAACATCAAATATTGATTCGAATATGACATTGATTCTTTGTCCTTGTAAGTCTCTTTTCTTTCCCAACTCTTCATTGCCTCTTAATCATAGCAAAAACCCTTTGAGGAACAAACCGCATGCAAACCCCATGAAACTCCCATCTCTTAAATTTTGCCATTTTACAAATAAATTTGCAATTTTGGGTCCTACCCATGTTCCACTTTGCTCCATGAACGAGGAATTTGTGGTTGATGATAAAATCCAAGAGTTTGAAACGCTAGGGTTGCTGGACAAGCCTTCAGTGGTTTCCAGTAGAAATGGGTCATCTTCTGAAATTGATGTGCACAGGGAGAAGGATCCCACTGAAGAGGAGGCTTTGGCATTGGCACCCGTTGTGAAGTTTTTGGAGGGAAGTGATGATTCTGTTGTGGAGGAGAAGGAAGATGGTTGGGTGTTGGAAGGTTCCAAGGGAAGAGATGATGTGGGTGACGAGAGTGGAGAAGATCACAAGGCTTGTGCTGAGTACTATGAGCCCAAAACTGGGGATTTTGTGGTTGGTGTTGTGGTTTCAGGTAATGAGAACAAGCTCAATGTGAATGTGGGCTCAGATTTACTGGGGACAATGTTGACAAAGGAGGTGCTTCCCTTGTATAGTAAAGAGATGGAGCACTTGTTAATTGATGTGAACAAGGCTGAAGAGAGTGTGATGGTTGAGGGGAGGATGGGGATTCTGAAGAATGATGATGCAACGAATAGGGGGCCAGTACCTGGGGGAACTGTTGTAGAGATTGGGACCCTTTTGTTTGCTGAGGTTCTGGGTAGAACACTTGCTGGTAGGCCACTGCTTTCTACCAGAAGGCTCTTCCGCCGGATTGCCTGGCATCGGCTGAGGCAGGTTTTTGTCTTCCTTTCATTCTTTTTTTCCCTAGCATGTATGTAGAATTTAGATATTGTAACTTTTATATGTAATTTGTGAATGAAATGCAAAATGCTAGGTTCTTATGACTACCAAGTTGGACACTAGGAAGCACAGATACAACAAAAGACACGAGTGTGACATGACACCAGCAAAAAGAAACTGCAAATTCTAAAAATATAGGACACAGCATGGTCAGGATTAAGCACAAAAAAATGGTATTAGACATCAATGTTTCAAGAAACAGAAATCTTACATTAAAATAAAGACATCAATGTTTCAAAATTCGAAAATTTTCATTGTACCACAAAAAAATTCTATCATTTATGCTATGCTATATATTCTATCTATGCTATCTATGTTAACTATTCTATATATACTATCTACACTATGCTATCTTTACTATTTATTCTATATATGCTGTCTATTATTTCTTTATTATCTATTCTATCTAAGTTATCAATTCTAACTATGTTATCTATTATATCTATGCTATCCATTCTATCTATGTTATCTATTCTATCAATGCAATCTATGCTATCTATGCCATCTATGTTATCTATGCTATCGATTCTATCTATGCTATCTATTCTATTTATGCTATCTATGTCATCTATTCTATGTTATCTGTTCTATCTATACTATTTATTTTATCTATTCTATATATGCTATCTATTCTATCTATGCTATCTATCCTATCTATGCTATCTATTCTATCTATGCTATCTATGGTATTTATTTTATTTATTCTATCTATGTTATCTATTCTATATATGCTATCTATCTACGACATCTATCTTTACTATCTATCTACGATATCTATCTACCTATGCTATATATTCTCTCTATGCTATCTATACTATATATGCTGTCTATTCTTTCTATGTTATCTATTCTATTTAAGTTATGTATTCTATCTATGCTAACTAGTCTATTTAAGCTATTATTCTATCTATTTTATCTATGCTATCTATGTCATGTAAATGCTATCAATTCTATCTATGATATCTATACTATCTATTCCGTGTATGCTATCTATTCTATTTATGTTATCTATTCTATTTATTATATCTATAATATTTATTTTATCTATGTTATTTATGCTATGTATTCTATCTATGTTATCTATGTTATTTATTCTATCTATTTTATCTATTCTATGTATGCTATCTATTCTATCTAATCTATGATAGAATAGATAAATTAGATAAAATAAATAGCATAGATAGAATAGGTAGCATAAATAATATATAGATTAGATATAATAGATGGATTAGATAGAATAGATAAAATAGATAGTATACATAGAATATATAGAATAGATAACATAGATAGAATACATAGCATAGATAGCGTAGATAACAGATAGATAGCATAGATAGAATTGATAGCATAGATAACATAGAGAGCATAGATATCATAGATAGAATAAATAACATTGATAGAATAGATAGCATAGATAAAATGGATAACATAGAAAGAATAGACAACATAGATAGTATAGATAGCATAGATAACATAATATAGATAACATAGATAGAATATATAACATAGATAGATAGTAAAGATAGATATCGTAAATAGATAGCATAGATAGAATAGATAACATAGGTAGAATAAATAACATACATAAAATAGATAAAATAGATAGAATAGATAGAATAGATAGAATGAATAGAATGAATAGCATATATAGCATAGATAGAATAGATAGAATAAATAGCATAGATAAAATAGATAGCATAGTTAGAATACATAGCGTAGATAATATAGATAGAATAGATAACATAGATAATATAGATATAATAAATAGAATAGATAGCATAGATAGAATAGATAAAGTAGATAGCATAAATAGAATAGATAACATAGATTCCATTGATAGAATAGATAGCATAGATAGAATGAATAACATAGATAAAATAGATATAGCATAGATAGAATAGATAGCATAAATAGAATAGATAGCAGAGAAAGAATAGATACCAAAGAAAGAATAGACAACATAGATAACATATAGATAGCATAGATAGCATAGTTATGGTGTCTCATCCATGTTAGTTCACAACTTCAGAAAATAGAGTAAAAAAGTTGAACGATGTAAACTAGGTGTATCTGAAACTGGCAGGGAAAACTTTTCAAGACGTCTGTGCTTCCTTGGTTGGAAAGTATTATCATATATTGATAAGTGAATGTTACATCACAAATGACTATAGCAATATGTGATAATAACAAACTTGAAAGCAATGATCTTATGCCAAATTGTTGTTTTAATCCAATTTTAAAACCAACAAAGTCAAATAATCTCTTCTCGTGTTGATGAGATTTAAATCTTCTACTTTTAATGTTTTCGGCAGATAAAAAAACTTGGTGAACCTGTAGAAGTTAGAATCACTGAGTGGAATACTAAGGGCCTGCTGACAAGGATTGAGGTCTGTGCCATTGAGCTGAATACTTATGTTCATGTATCATACGAGTACATAATTATCTCTTCTTGAAATTGGATATGCAGGGTTTGCGAGCTTTCCTTCCCAAAGCCGAGCTTATGAAAAGAGTAAATAGCTTTACTGATTTGAAAGAAAATGTGAGTTCAAGCCCTGTAATTTTCCTCCCTGACAGAAAAATAATATACAATAAAATCTTATTTTGGAACAGCTAATTTACTTACGAACATCTTCTGAATTCTGATACTTTATCATTGTATTATTTATTATTGAGTGGATACTTATAAAAATATTTGTAGCTTCACTGATGTGGATAGTGTTATTAACCTCAATTAAAATCTTCTGTATCTTGGGTCTCCTTGAGTGTGATTGGTGGAAGCATCTATATGCTACCCTGGCAATTTGTTGTTTGTTTCTTAACTGAGAAACAATCATCTTTTCAAGCTTTAGGCATGTCTGTGGCTCAAGAATGTAGCCAGAGATTTTAATAACTACTTATTAAATAATAATGTTCAACATTCAGACAATTTGTTCTGACATGCATTCAAAATGATATATTCCCTAATTACTTCAGTAAGATCTTATGTTTTTTCACAGGCTTATATGGGTTTATTTTATTTTGTATTTTTAAATGCACACCAGTCTATTAAATTTTTATATATAATGATATATTATAGAGTTCATGTTCAAGTGATGATCTCAAGTTGTCTTTCACAGTACTTTTTGACCCTGTAAATGAATTTAGTTTGTTTTTCAATTCTTATTGCTCGGCAAGTTACCTTAAAAAGTTTTCTTTTCACTACTTAAAAATACGTTTTTCCTCCTTATAACTTTAAACCCCCATCTTTTTGAACACATTAGATGTTTCTCCCACCATTCGTTGTTAATCTCTTAAATTTTTTCTTCTGTACTTCTTAGTTCTTATAACTATTTGATAATAATGATGTAGATTGGACGCCGTATGCATGTACAAATTATTCAAGTAGATGAAGCTGATAACAGTTTGATACTTAGTGAGAGGGAAGCTTGGGTCAGTATTCAAATCTGTCTATTCCTTTCTTTTTGCCTAGTTTCAATAGTCTGTGGAGCTTTGGGTTTTGTTTGCTCTCTTTTGTCTTTTGAAATTCCTTCTGTGTAATTGGTACGTTGCAGGAAAAGCTATATCTTCGAGAAGGAACACTTCTTGAAGGGACCGTAAAAAAGATTCTTCCTTATGGAGCCCAAATAAGGATAGGAGAAACAAATAGAAGGTGTGATATCTTGGATATATATTGTTAGCTCTAAATGCTTCTATTTTTCTGTTTGGTAAGTCATAGCATTATTCAACAGATTCACATAGGTGCAGTTCTTATTTCCATGGGAAAGATTCCATCTTAGAGTATCGTTTAGATGCTTGCATGTTTCCAGTTTTCCTGCTTTGATGTTGCCACTTGTAATGAAAAGAAAAGATAATGCAAGTTGATTCTAATATGGCTAACGGAAAAGCTAGACACCAAACTGGATATTTCATGCACAATAGCACAAGTGCCTTTTGTAGGTAAAACATACTTGTGAATCACTTTCAAAAATACATGGACTCATGTAGACCTGCATCAACTTTAATAACATTAAGAGCGTGTTTGGAAAAACTTAGTTCCATCACTTCCAGTTGTTTTTATGAAAAAACAAGTTGTTTATAAAACAAGTTGAATGTTTGGGACACTAGCTAAAATTTAGTAAAAATATTTTATTTATTCTTTCTGAAAAATAAGCTGTTTCCGTGAGTCTGAAAATTTGTAGCTTATGATTATTTGCCGAGAGCTTTTTCCTTTTCAACGTCATACATACAAATTCTCTTACATAAAAGCTGATTTTTTGTTGCATCCAAGCCAAATGAATTTGCTTAAAATCACTTTTTAGCAGAGTTACCCAGACAAAAACTTATTCTGATTATAGTCCATTATAATAATAATAATCGATTATACATATAATCTATTATTGAAATAATTTAATTTTCACAACTGTCCCAAACACACCCTAAATTGTCCAATTTATTGCTATCAAACCATTTGGTGGGTTGCCAGTCTGTTGTTTCCTGCTAACTTTTTTATATTCTGGCCGAAACAGCATTCAGAACTGTAGAATTGTGTAGAGCACTGCATAAAAGTATTTAATTGACTCATAAGCATTTTCGTTTTTTCTATGCCAACAAATTCTGCCATTCCCTTGTTGTAGTGTTAGGAAACTTGCTTATTGAACTCTAGATATGCCATGTACCACCTTAATAAATAATGTCGCCAAATGAAATTTATGATTTGTTATTCTTTTAGTTGATGTCTTCCTTGTATTTTTTAACTTTCATTTTCTTCCTAATGCTTTTTATTCTAATTGACCTCAATGGTCATGTTGATGAAGAAATGTTAAAACCACATGCTTAAAATAAAGTTCTGAGATAAGAAAAATATGTCATTCAATTTTAGTATGATGTTAATTTGATGCCAATTTCGAAAGGTATTCTCTGATATAGTTCAAAGAACTTTCGGAGGGCTTCACAAGAAGAAGACATGAACTTTTTTACCCTGATTGATGGTTTTTCCATGTCACTTGATAATACATGGGTCTCTGATTAATTCCAAACTCACACCATTGCCTTTCAATTTTAAAGTGATATGCTCCTTCTTGCATAGCATGTACACTGGCTTAAAAATCACCTCATGCTTTGCATTTATCTTCCTTTTTATCACATTTTATAATTTATACACGACTTGTGCTTAAATTTTCTCAGATTTGAAGTCTGTTCTGCTGCCAAATTCTAATCACAATCGTCCTTAATTCTGAATTTGGTGAAATCTTGTAATCATATCAATGAAAAACACAGGGGATAGCAGAATAGTTGTAAGTAAATGACCAATAAGATGATAAAATTAATTGTTTCTTTAATGTGCATTAGTATCTTTTGCATCAGCCTTTAAGGAAAGCATTGTTACCACAGGTTTGGCAACCAGATATTATATTTCATACTGATACACAGAAACTTATCCTTAAGATTCATGGTATAAATAATTACGTTGCTGGAGACTGAAGTGTCTCATGAGCCACAATTTTTAACAAGAACCCTAGGATGAGAGATCTTTAAAATGAGAATGAATGTAAAAGAAGTAATGAACAACTTTTCCAGTTTCCATTGAAATTTGGTTAAAAAAGGTTCCCCCTCCCCACCACATAATAAAATCCCACTCATTACAATGGGATTTGAACCTAGGTACCCACTACGTAGTATTAAATGCTAAAGCTCGAGTAGCATTGTTTTCGAGGAGTAAATATTTCTTTGATTGTCAGCTTTGATTTGACATATTATCTAGATCAATTTTTGCACTTGTTTCTAAATTTTAACCTAGAAGTAGACATGACTTAAATTCATTTATAAACATTGGTGCTTTTTACATTAAAATTTGTATTATCTCAGTGAGTACATAAATATAACAAATATAAGGTGCATCAATCCTTGTTATATCACAATTTTTTATATTCATAAGCACATACCTATCCCTTTTCTTTTTGTGGACAGAGTTGCACCATCTAAGAATCTTGCTTTAGCTGTTTTGTTGTTAAGAAATTAATTTAGTCATCCTATTTTCCTTGTTAACATCTTTAAGATTTGCATATCTTTGTATATATATAACCTGAGATTTAATTTATCATGAGTTAAAATTGTTTGTATCACCAAACTTTATGTGCATAACCTGACATTTAATATTAATCTGTTGGGTACTTTCAGTGGATTGCTACATGTTTCAGATATCACTCGAGCCCGAATTCCTTCCATCAGGGACATACTTTCTATTGATGAGAAGGTTAAAGTTCTGGTCGTGAAATCACACTCTCCTGATAAAATTTCTTTAAGGTAATGGATTGTTGACTTTTGACTAATATTTGTAATTGTTGGGTACACCTGGTTTGTTACTGTTTATTTGGGTCAGAAGAAACCTTCCATGCTAATTAAAATTCTAATTCCTACCTTAACCACTTACAACACATGAACTCCTACAAAATTAGGCATCACCAGGCTCAGAAAAAACAAGGCAACTAATAAAAATAAATTAGAAACATTCACCAAAAAAAAAATAATAATGACTGCATTATAAGAATGCCATTTCTTCAGAATTCAGATATATCATCTGGCTTGAAATTTGAAACCTCATCATCATGTGACCTCTTTGGATGGCCTTTGGTTCTAAAAGTCTCTTTCTTATGTGCACCACTGTTTTTTTCTGTTAAAGCCATTGCCTGTTTTCCAATGAATTTGGTATTTTAGCAAGTTTCTAAAGAAATGCATTTAGGTCATTAGAGTAGGTTTAGTATACACTAATTGTGTTTTGTTTTATGAAAATTATCCAATCACGCAAAAAATTGTAGAAGAAGCAAAGCAATATTATTTTGTAAAAATAGTGAAAGTATGAATGGCTGGAGAATAAGATATATCCATTTTGAAATGTTGTGCAAAATGGTTTTATCCATTTTCAAAATGTAGTTTTCCCAATTTTAGATGTGGTTGTGCTGTTACTCTAAGGATTTTGTCTTTAAATTGAATTCAATGGGATCATGTGATCAATGTAACCAACCTCACCAGGTGGGATAAATATTTTGTTGTTATTGTGTGCCATTAAGTGAAAGAAAGGACCAAAATATGAGTACTATTCCAATACTTCATGATAATTCATGAGTTTGAGTGAGAGAAGCTAGCCCAATTACCTAATGAATAATGATATGACCAAGAGAAAAGGATTAAATTAATCCTTTCATAGATTCCTCTAACAATGGTTTCTTGCAAATTGAGATAAATTAACTTTACTTTGAGTTGAGTGTTCGTGAACTCACTATACTCATATTTACTTGTTCCTTTCCAGTAACATGTTTTGTTCAACCCTTTCCTTTCTCACAAAAGATGTGTTAAAGAACATTAAGTTGTATTTCTCTTCATGGCATACAGCATTGCAGACCTTGAAAGTGAACCTGGCCAATTTCTATCAGATAAAGAGGTATTTATTTTAGTCTTTAATTTTCAATGCACGAGTAGTATAAAACTTTTTCCATTGGTATGACTTTCAAGCTATGAAGCCTGAATACTTTAAAAATTGAGAAGTATCAGTGTTGAACCTGTGTTGGATACCAATACTCCTCGAATACTTACATAAATGTATCTGAAAAATATCCAATATTTTTATATTTAGTTTTGTAATGAGATACTTCTCAGATACTTGTGCTTGTGGATATGTATTTGAAAAGTATCCAACCTGTTTTTTAGGATATGAATAGTATCCAAAAAGCTTGCCTTAACTTTTTGAGCAGTCATACTCTTCCTCATGCTACCAAAGGAATTGGAATACATACTCCTTCATTCATTCTTTGAAGAGAAAGAAACAAGATGGATCTTAAAAAGGGGTGAATATTTGATTTATGTGCATTACCTTCCTTTGTCTAGAAAAGTTGAGAGTTTTATTATATAAAAAATGAGAGACAAAGTTGTGGGACATTAGTGGAGGATATATCCATATGATGATGGTGTTGAGATTCTTGAATTGATAGAGTTCTCTCTTGATTAACCAAACTTCGAAGCTATACTTTTTTGGCCTGATGGTAGTGGGGGAGAGGAGAATGATACAATTAGCATTAGACAGTAATTTAGCAATGATGCTTGTGAATTATAGGATATTGTATAGAGTTAATACTTGTTTTGAGTTCTACCAAAGATATTTTTATTGATATTTACCCAAGACGGGTTATGATATAGGCAAAAACTATATTTTTTTTGTTATGGTCAGAAATATCTTTTTGTAAATTGTGATTATTGTAGTTATGAATTTATGAGAGAACTACTTGTTCTGCATCTATATAAAATATTTTATGAAGTTTGGTTTATGTGTATTCTAAATTGCAAAAAACTATTGTGTCCATGTATCCGTGTTGTATTGTACTAATTATTTGGGCTTCATAATAGCTTTAAAATAATTATTATAAAAGTCAACAAACTTACCACATAATTTGTGATTGGATAACAACATAGAAACCTTTTACATTGTTAATGCATATACTATTTTTATTTATTTATTTAAGTTCTTTGGTTTGATTAAGATTGATCATGAGATATGCTTGTTTATTTGGTGTAAAAAGAGAGTATTTCTGGAGGCTGATATGATGGCAAAGAAATACAGGGAAAAGCTACCTCCTGCTTTTATCTCTCAACAACCAGAAAGCCTCCAAAACAATGTCCTGCCTTTTGAAAATGAAGCACTTTATGCTAACTGGAAGTGGTTTAAGTTTGAGAGACAATGATGAAACAGTGAACCTTGAAAGCATAAGATTACTCATGGGAAAGCTTGATTGATAGAACCTGGCATTGCATAGCACAAAATGTTCTGAAACGGGGGCTTTCATTCTTGGAAGAAAATATTATAGCATACTAGCTTCTGATTCAGTCAATTTATAAGTTGATTGCATGCATTGCAGAGCACACAAGGTATGTATGTGGTTTAAAAAATCATCCAAGTATTATATGCTTAATTTTTTTCCCAATTCCTTTTTAATTTGTTGATTAATAGGTAAATTCATGCGGCTTGTAAATTTTTATGTAAGTTATATTTACATTTATTCACTTCAATTTTGATGCTTTCCTTTTTATCATGTCTCTTAAACTTTTCACCCCATTTTTATTTTTCCTTTTCAAGGGTTTATATCACATGTATATGTATTGTTTTAAGATTCTAAATAATAAGACAGTAACAAAAGCTAAAAAGAGTGCAATAAGTTCTCTCTAAATATCAATAAGAGAAAATTGCACTAGAAATCTTAAAGAGGAAAGAAATAAGATTCCAACTCATGATATGAAATTGGCAAAAGAGAGGGACAAAGGAGAAAGGTCCACACAGTAACCACCCCTTTTTCACTTTTTCTCTAATCATTATATACTCCGGGGATTCTTCCGTATTGGTCCGCAATTTCCACGTTTTGTACTTTTCATGCTTGTTGGGTCTCTTGGCTGGTTTTTGATCTGAATCATTCAATCGAAGTACTTCAATTAGAGGTAATGTATTGTTTAAACAAATTATTATATTTCTCTATAAATATCTTTATAGAGAATTACATCCTTAACTATTTTTCTATCTTTTGTTTTTGTAAACTTACTAGATTTCCATTCGTTACTAATAAACATTCTAATTAAAATTCCCTTATTATCACGAAGACACCATAACGTGACAAAGCTAGTAATATCTGACCTCATCCAATCTCTCTTCCTTTCATAAGATGTTGAAGTAGAAAAATTAGAAAAATTAAAATCAAAATAGAAATGATAAAAGATGAACAATTAAAGAGTAAATCAAATTAAGAAAAAATTATCACTTTAAACGAAAATAATGATTTAAATAGAAAGTGAGAAGGTGTGGTGAAGATGGATTGGAATAAGGATTGATAATGTGATAATAAAATTATGGTGAATAGATTTTTCAAGAAAAAAAACCTTAAAATATGTTTGACAAAATGAAAATTGTAATAGAAAAGATTAAATTTTCTCTTTAAAGTAAAATTCAAAATATAATTATACTTCAATAAGGTATTGCGGTTTGATTTGGATCGGTTCTAAAATGTTTAATTACAATCTAAACCAAACTGTTTGATTTTAGAAAAAAAATTTAAAGTGATAAAAAAATTTGCAGTTTTAATCAGTTTTCGGATTTTTGAATCGGTTTTTAATTTTTTTTTTTTGGATCGATTCGGTTCTAAACACTTCTAGTTCACACACACGACCACATCAGTGTGACAAGAGGAAGCTACACTTCTTAATCAAGTACCCACCTAATTACATTGTGTGAAAAGAGAAAATGGGGTTTTAAAGATTCACACCCGACCACATTGTGTGAGAAGAGGAAGCTAGACAACCAAGTGTGACAAGGAAGTCGAATGACCAAGAGTGACAAGGAAGTCAAATGACCAAGAGTGACTTGAAATAGATTAAAAACAGTATATACAAAATAAGAGAGAACAATTTCTCCTCTCTTTAGATTTCATTATATAAGACGGATGTTACAATTGATTAGGGGAATTGACTAGGGGAACATTAATAATTAATGAATAGGAGTAGTGCAGAGATAGGTATACAAAAACAGCTTTTGTAATTACTTTTATGCTAACCTACTCTAACCTATCTAACACTCCCCCTCAAGCTGGAGCATACAGATTGTATGTGCCAAAATTGGAACATATGAATTGAATTTGAGACCCTCTTAAAGACTTTGTTAATACATCTGCAAGTTGTTCATTGGATCCAACAAACTCAGTACAAATTTCTTTGGACAATAATTTTTCTCGAACAAAGTGACAATCAATCTCTGTGTTTGGTCCTCTCATGGAACACAGGATTAGAAGCAATGTGGAGTGCAGCTTGATTATCACAATACATCTTCATTTTCTGAATCTCACAAAACTTTAATTCTTGGAGAAATTGTTTTACCCACACTAGTTCACATGTTAGGGACGCCATTGTCCTATATTCAGCTTTGGCAGTTGATCGAGCAACTACATTTTGTTTCTTACTCTTCCAGGAAATAAGATTTCCTCCAATGAAAATACAATATCCTGTAGTAGAGCATCTGTCCATAGGAGATCCTGCCCAATCAGCATCACAATATCCAGAGATTTCAGTGTTCCCTTTATTTTCATATAGTAGACCTTGTCCTGGAGCCTTTTTAAGATATCTTATGATACGGATGACAGCATTCGAATGATCAATACAAGGAGCTTGCATGAACTAACTAACAACACCAACTGCAAAAGATAGGTCAGGTCTAGTGATGGTAAGGTAAATAAGTTTCCCAACTAATCTTCTATATCTCTCTGGGTTAAAGAAGGATTCACCTTGATTTGATTTGGGTCCATAAGACAGTCCACTGGTTTACAATCAATCATACCCATCTCTTTTAAGATATCTAAGGCATATTTCCTTTGAGAAATTACAATTCCTTCCTTTGATTGGGCTACTTCAATGCCCAAAAAGTATTTGAGACTTCCTAGGTTCTTGGTCTGAAAATGATTGCATAAGTGTTCCTTTAACCGAGAGATTCTAGCAGCATCATTCCCTGTAATGACTATATCATCAACATATACTATTAAGTAAACACATCTCCCAAGGGAGGTATGACAATAAAAGACCGAATGATCTGCTTCACTACGTTTCAACCCAAAGATTTGAACAATGTGACTAAATTTTCCAAACCAAGCACGTGGAGATTGCTTGAGACCATATAGAGAGCGGCGTAACTTACAAACCAAACCAGACTCCGCTTGAGCAACAAATCCAAGAGGTTGCTCCATGTAAACTTCCTCCTCTAGATCACCATGAAGAAAAACATTTTTAATATCTAATTGATGAAGAGGCCAATGACGAATAGCTGCCATGGAAAAGAAAAGACGAATAGTAGTCATTTTGGCCACTAGAGAGAAGGTGTCACTATAATCAAGACCATAGATCTGAGTGTATCCTTTGGCAACCAATCGAGCTTTGAGGCGATTAACTTCATCATTGGGTCCAACTTTGATGGCATACACCCATCGACATCCGACCGTCTTTTTCCCTAATGGAAGGGGAACTAACTCCCATGTCATATTATTGTCAAGAGCCTGCATTTCAACAATCATGACTTGTCGCCACCCAGGATGATCAAGTGCCTCATTCACATTTTTAGGAATAGTAATAGAAGAGACAGAGGATATGAAGGAATAGTAGGAAGGAGACAATCTATGATAAATAAGAAAATTATAAATAGGATGTGGATTACGGGTAGAACGGGTACCTTTACGGAGGGCAATAGGCCTATCTAAATCATCATTGTCAGGAACTGTGGTATTGAGTGATGATTGAGAAGGACCTGATGAAGAGGACTCACCGTGAAACATTGGACTAGTCATTTGGGTCCTGCACTGGTAGGTAATAAAAGGAGGTACAGATGGTGTAGGTGTATCTTGAATGGGATTTGGATTGTTAGGAGCAAGAGGAACAAGTGACTCAACTAATGGTATTGGAAGGATTTGTTGGACACAATGGACATCCTCAGGGGCGGAACCAGGAATTTTAGGTGGGGGGGGGCCGGACCGGGTCGAATCGGGTCGGACCGGGTTGAATCGAGTCGGACTGGGTCGGGTCGGACCGGGTCGAACCGGGTCGGAGTAATTAAAAAAAATAATATATATACATTAAAATTAATTATCACGTAAAAATCAATATAATAAATAAAATTATTAATAAATTATAAATCATCTATTTGATTCGCAGGATAATCATAAATTTTTGGACGTATTCCAGGATCACGTATCAAAATATCAATATCAATTTTTTCTAGTATCCTCATAATTTTAGAAGGAGATGGTTGAATAGATTGATCAATTGTTTGGCGGGTGGGTTGTTCATCAACATCATTTTCTTCAACATTACTCGTTGAATTTAAATTTGGTAGATTAGAGGTTTCATCAATCCTATCAATCTCTCTTCTCTTAAAAAATGAGTCTATAGTTCTCTTCTTAGACATCTGTGGAGCTCAACTTGAATTTTTAATATTTTAAAATTGAATCAAAATAGAGCATCATAAAATATTAAAACAACCAAAGAATTGATAACAAATAAAAAAAATTATATTATACATGTTAATATGCTATAATAGTGAACAAAAATAATAAAGAATTTTTCTTACCTTATTTCTTCACTCTAAGAAAAATATAGTCGACGTCTTGTTTGCTTTGATATTGAATTTCTTAACTTTTAATTTCTAATACTCTACAATTTTCTAATATATATAATATGTACATATATGATATAAAAGATTATTTTGATATCTTTTGATTTTTTTTAATTGATGATATTTGTTAAAAAGATATATAATATAAATATAAAAACTGATAAAATATTTTCTTTTATATATAAGATTATATATTTGATTATTTTAAATTAAAGAGATTCTATCTAGATTTAATCTATATATAATTTTGATTTTGAATTTCTTAACTTTTAGTTTCTAATATTCTACAATTTTCTAATATATATAATATAATGCAAGCGTA